>JANHFL010003649.1:325615-340490 GCA_032468155.1 Oxyrhabdium leporinum | reverse complement strand
CTCCCATGATCCCCCTTGCGGCCGCATTCTGTACCAGCTGAAGTCTCCGGATGCTCTTATTTGGGAGCCCCATGTAGTAGTAAGCGGCAGTGCTCATCTCCGTTTCTTGGCTGAGGGAGACAGCATTGTCCAAAGAAATTTCTGTGGTCAGCATGGCTATACACCAAAGGCACACACAATGTTGTTACCTTCCCACCCAAGTGGTACCTATTAATCAACTCATATTTTGCATGCTTTTGAATTGCTAGGCGGGCAGGAGCTGAGGCAAGTTACGGGAGCTCATCCCGTTGCAAGTATGACATTGAGAAGTTGACCCCAAAACCCCCTCCCTTAACATATCCATTTATTAAAGTAAAAATGCACGTACTGATTTTTTTTTTACCCGTTAAGTTGCTAAGAAATAACCTGGGCTTGTCCTTCATGCAGACCTGCAAAAAGGGGAAAAAGGCTGCGGGAGAGAAAGCCAGAGTTGGAAATGGAGGAGGAAAAGCTGGTGGTCTAAATCGAATGAATGGGCATCATCAGCAGAATGGTGTGGAAAACATGATGTTGTTTGAAGTCGTTAAAATGGGCAAGAGTGCTATGCAGGTAACTACTGATCACAGGCTTTGTTGTTTTGAGAGTGAGGAGATCCAAATCCATTTCAGTTTCATCCATCTTAAAATGTCCTTCCAGTTCCAGATTCCTTAGCGAATATCCAAACAATGATTTGAAGTTTGCTTGATCAACACAGTGTTAAAACGTAGCACAGTTTCTACAACATGCCGCTGTAATCGTTCAATCAATTGGTTTAATGGAAAGAACTAGGGGTGACATGATAGCAGTCTTCCAGTATTTGAGGGGCTGCCACAAAGAAGAGGGGGCCAAGCTATTCTCCAGAACACCTGAAGGCAGGAGAAGAAGCAATGGGTGGAAACTCATCAAGGAGAGAAGCAACCTGGAATTAAGGAGAAACTTCCTAACAGGGAGGACCATCAACCAGTGGAACTGCTTGCCACCAGAAGTTGTGGGTGCTCCTTCATCACTGGAGGTTTTTAAGAAAAGATTGGACAACTATTTGTCTGAAATGGTATAGGGTTTCCTGCCTAAGCAGGAGTTGGACTAGAAGACCTCCAAGGTCCCTTCGAATTCTGTTATTCTGTTACTCTCTTGTGAATGTATAGACCTAACGCTTTCTGCAATTGGCTCTCCCTAGACTTTAATGATAAGCACTTATATGTGAATTTATTTAGGTGTCACCCCATTGCTTCAGAATTGGGCTGCAGCTTTATTTTTAAATATCTCTGGGTGGTTTTTTTTTAAATGGATGGATAGATGGATGGATAGAGTTTATATCTAGAAAAGAAGTGGATGTTGCTAGTCTATGACCACAGTAAAGATTTGATATGATTTGAAAAGCAGTTTGATTTGATTTGATTTGAAAATTGTAATTACACTACTATAAACATTTGCAGGACAGATTTAAATTTAATCCAATATGTGCAGTTTACTGTTTTCGGAGTTTGAAACTGTCCATTTTAACTTTGAACCCTGTTACAAAGTAAAGTAGGTCACAAGTCAACCTTAGGCAGAGAGGAGGATTTAGATGTCTTAAGCTTTGACTAACATTGGCTTAAGTTTATCAGAGTCCTTTGGAAAAACCAATACACCACTTTTTGGTTTCCGAAAACAATGTTTTGGAGAAGTGGGACAACCGTGGAAACCTCGGGATATAAAAGAAGAGTTTTGGCGTGGTGATTGTGTGTTTGTAGACAGAGAATAACAATAAGCATCCCTAATTTAATGTTGGCTTTTATTATCTTAGTCTGTGGTGGATGACTGGATTGAGTCCTACAAACATGATAGAGATATAGCGCTCCTTGATCTCATCAACTTCTTTATTCAGTGCTCAGGTTGCAAAGGTAAGATTTCTATTTGGGGGTGAGTTTTATTCCATATTAATTTCATTTTAAAAAATCTTCACGTCCCTTCTTTGCTAGTATTCTACCCCATTAAATTTAGAACTTCCTGTCACAAATACTACTTTTCACAATTCATTGATAATGTCTCCTCCCTCTCTTTTGTATTCTGGCTTTTCAGAGGCCGAGAGCCTGCTGATGCATGAAGTGTATTTTAAAAAAATTGTATGTCGCTTTTAAAAGATTTGCATACGTAGAACTATCAAATTACAGTAATGCCTATCCACGTATTTTAAAGATTTCAGTTAGAAAATGACACATTTTGCTTTATAGTATTATTGCCCAAATAGCGTTTTATTATACTTTGGAGTTTGAGATTTCATGGTGTTCCCATTCTGTGATTTGCAGGGGTTGTAACAGCAGAGATGTTTCGCCATATGCAAAATTCAGAAATAATTCGAAAAATGACTGAAGAGTTTGATGAGGTAAAATGGACGTGTTTAAATTTACATTTTCAAAACTGATTGCTCTATATGTCTTAACATTCCTTATACTAATATGTTTCTGAAGTAGTTACTGCAGTTCTTTCAGTTGAAAATGTATCTTGTGGTTTCTGTTCCTGCAACTGTTTTTTAAATGGATTTGTGGGAGGTGAAAAATTAACTCCTGAGAGCTGGAGTCTCAGTTCATTGGCAACAGTGATCATGTTTCAAGTAGCTGAGTATCTTTTCAACTTAGCACTTCCCTTTTAAGAACATACTTAACAGGATGTATAGGAAAAATCACTGGAAAATTCTCTATACAGGTAGTCTTCAACTTATGACCATAATTGAAGCCAGAATTATGGTTATAGGTCATGCTGGTCATTAATAGAATCACCATGTGATTGCACCCAATTTTATGACCTTTTTTGTGGCAGCACTGGGGTTGTTTAACACTCTAGTGGCAAATCCATTGGCCATTTTTTTGTAAATGCTGGTTTCCCTGCAGAAAACATCGTAAATCGCAGTCATGTGAACAAGGGACGTTGAAAACAGTCTTAAATGCAGATGAAATTACCCTGGGAGCGGTCACTAAGCGACCATTAACTTCCTACACATTTTTAACTTGCTTACATTTAATTTTTTAAATTATTTTCCAGTTGCATTTGTTCTGGTCTGCAAACTAAAAGGATAAAACAATATTTGGGAGGAAAATTGCAATTAAAATAGAAATCTTGTCTGTTGTGAGATACTTATCTGTGCTGAAGATGAATAAAATATCTCTTGGTTCATCAGGACATTTTAACCTTTTATTTTAATTAACCAGATGCAATACTTTTTGTGCAATTGACACGTTCTGTATTCTAGGACAGTGGGGATTATCCGCTCACCATGGCTGGTCCTCAGTGGAAGAAATTTAAATCAAGTTTTTGTGAGTTCATTGGCGTATTGGTCCGGCAGTGTCAGTATAGTATCATATATGACGAATACATGATGGATACCGTGATTTCACTACTTACAGGACTATCAGACTCTCAAGTCAGGGCATTTCGACATACTAGTACACTGGCAGGTAAACATTCATCAGCTTGATTTAAAAAAAATGCTGAAAGATAATTCCAACTTTCAAATCCTTCTAGATTGTTTGAAATATTTTCATTTAAAAAGATTTAGGTTTAGGAGTCTTAAGAGAAACTCACTTGGGAGTGATATTTTTTTTGGGGGGTGGGGGGGCAGCTAAGTTTCTATATGTATCCTTTTCTTCCATATCCTTTAAACAGGAATAATAAACCCAGGTAGTTTTAAAGTTAAAAATTAAAGAATTGGCCAACAGGCCGAGCTTGTCTTAAGATACCTCCTCTAACTGCTCTTGCTATGCAAAGTGATTTAGGTGGAAGACTACTGTTTGAGCTCTATTTCTTTGAAATATAAATTTAACAAATAAAATGCTTTTCCTTGTGAAACTTGCCAAGAACCCATCCCAGCATCCCTTCAATGGGTAAAAAGCCATCGCTCTACAAGGACAGAAGGATGTTATAGTTGAGTTTTAGCCCAAGCAAAGCCTCCATCAGGAGTTTAGTCTCTGGAACTGCAAGGTCAGGCTTCCCAAACCAAGCAGGTTAAATCTGCTTCATAATCGCTCTAAATGGACAGCTAACCTCAGATGTGCCCTGGGTGAGAATATTAGAAACTACTTCCTGCTCTAAAAAGAAACATTTCCAGAAAGATATGAACCATCAAACCACCATTGAAACTCTGATATGAGTCTATTTTGGAATGGGAGGAATAAACCGATGCAAAGACAAACCATCCAGTTTTTCACGCAGCAGCTTGATGACTATCTTTAAAGAGCAGAAATAATAAAACAGCCATTAAATGAATGAAAGGTGGTTTCCTGGAGTGCTTTCCAACCATTTGTTCAAAGTTCAACATGTTATACCATAATAACTGGCCCTGGAACAATTGTTACATTCCTTCCTAGATAAAAAGAGTAACTGAGCCAACATAATTAAATTCACTTTCATGTTTCTTTTCAAAAGATCCTAAGTAGTCAGTGAGTAGATAGATGGATAAATAAATAAAATGTAAATAAATAAAATCAGAGGGTGAATGTGAAAGGGGGAATTTTAATTGACATGAATATTTTGTCCTGTGATAAAATATGGAAAGTGCTGCCTCAATTTTGTATTTCTTCTCAGTTTTTATTGTGATTAGTCTCTTACCTATCCCTTCTCTGTAGGTAGCTAAACCATTCAGTTATGAATAATTTCCTTTATATAAAAAATGGATCCCTAATCCTGAAATTAATCATTCAAAATCTTACTAAAATTTATTTATATGCCATTCTTCCTTTTGAAACAAAAGGACAGCATGATTTAACCCTCTCTACTGCAATTCCCCCTCCCCCAAACAATAATCCTGCATTTGCATTTAGTGCAGTAAGGCATTTTTGTATCCATATCATTGTTCAGGCTTGTTGGTTATATTATTCTATACATTATGACTGATTTTCATTCTCTCTTGGCACTTTACAGCTATGAAGCTAATGACCGCATTAGTAAATGTGGCATTAAATTTGAGCATTAATATGGACAATACACAACGACAGTACGAGACGGAACGAAATAAAATCATTGGAAAACGAGCTAACGATAGACTGGAACTCTTGCTGCAGAAAAGGAAGGAGGTTAGAACCTTTGCCCACCAATTGAATGGTTACCTGACAAAGAGGAAACTATGGGAATATTTGTATCCCTCCTCCCCCCCAAAAAAAAAAATATGTTAGAAGTACAAATTCATGAAAAGCCTTTCTGAACTTTTCAACTGAAAAAAAAAAAAAGAATTGTGCTATCATTTAATGCTTGTGAAATACACATAGTTATCTCTTTGCTCCTGAGGCAAAGAAGCAGAGAGATCTGTTGTCCCAAAGACTTAACCCAAGTGAAAGGAAGGAGCAAGTCTCTGAGATTCATTTAAAACACGGATTTTCTTCCCAACTCTTTATTTCTTCTTGCCTCACCCTTGGAAAGAGGTAAATTAGCATACTTGGGAAGTCAAATGGAAGCCAGGAAAGTGGTCTTTTAGCCCAGGAGTGGACCATTCTGGCCTCTTTAGGACCTCTAAACTTTAGCTCCCAGCATTCTTGAGCTAGCCATGTACCTGTGATCTAACCCTAAAATAATTATTAATTTTGCATTGTTTTATTGCCTAAGCATGTAACTAAAACTGCAGCACGTTCATGTGGCAGTTTCTGTGTTTTTCAGCTTCAAGAAAATCAGGATGAAATAGAAAACATGATGAATGCGATTTTTAAGGGTGTGTTTGTTCATAGGTACAGGTAAGTCCAATTGCTGTGTATTAAGTCTAAACTTCGTTTTAAGATGCATTCTATTTTTTTTTTCTTTTCAGCACCACCACCTTCATTTTCTTTATGTGTTACCCTTTTTCAGGGATGCGATTGCTGAGATTAGAGCAATATGTATTGAAGAAATTGGAATTTGGATGAAGATGTATAGTGATGCCTTTCTCAACGACAGCTATTTAAAATATGTGGGTTGGACAATGCATGACAAGGTAAGGCTTGAATCCCAGTTTACGCTGTAATTTATCGAGCAGAGAAAATAAGGCACAAAAATCGACGCCTCCCTTTTTCTTAACCCCCATTGTAATAATTGATTATTTCAAGAGAGAAATGATTTTACATTTCAAGAGTTTAGTGCCCAAATGATCTGACAGCAGGGCGAACCAGATAAAATCATAAGGTTGGATTTCTCTATTAGCTGCGACCGAATAAAACTTTTTTTCAAATAGCAGCTCTTCAGTGCCTCAATTTTCAATCTGCTTCAAGGTTGAGTTGAAAGCATTGCAGTTAAAACTGTAAAGTATGTCTCAGTTTGATGCAGCTTGTTTCATTTATATAGAAATTAATTTTCCACGTAACAGAAACCACAATATAAATGTAGAGCTCTCAAACCAAATTAACACATTGTCCGGTGTTGAAAAATGAAAACTTAACTGTTATTTTATTTCCTGATATATTTTTTTTTTAATTTTTAGCAAGGGGAAGTGAGACTCAAATGTCTTACAGCTTTGCAAGGGCTTTACTATAATAAAGAACTGAATTCAAAATTAGAACTCTTCACCAGCAGGTTCAAGGTGAGCGTTCATTCTCTCTTTTCCTTTTGAAGAAATAGCCCATGCTTTCCATAATAACAATTTTTAATTTTACAAACTCAATATTCTTCCTACTAGGACAGAATTGTGTCTATGACTCTTGACAAAGAATATGACGTTGCAGTGCAAGCAATAAAACTGCTTACTCTTGTTTTACAGTAAGTGTTTCAAACCCTATTTCAAATAATAGATACTCATGGCATTAATTCATCCTTTTTGTATAAATTTAGTTTTTCAAACTTTTGAAGATAGCAAATTCTTTTTAGGGGGTGTCATGTTACAGTTAGATGAAAATGTATGCATGATTTTGTATTGTCTGTGCTGCTAAAAGTACACTGTGTAGTAAGATTCCCAGAGGTCCGTCTTTGAGTTATTCTTCACTTGCTTAAGTATAGCCCCAAGACAGGAAACCTTGCTTTAAATTGAATATTTAGAATTTGAGTAATCAACAGTTAAAAACCAACGTCCTCTATTTCATTCCACAGTAGTATTTTAAGTACAGATAGTCCTCAACCTACGACCACAGTTGAGCCCAAAATTTATGTTGCTAAGTGAGAAATGTTTTAACTTGTCTTGCCCCATTGTACAACCTTTCTTGCCCCAGTCGTTAAGTGAATCATTGCAGTTGTTAAATTAGTAACCCGGTTGTTAAGTGAATCTGGCGTGACCCCAGAACACTGCGACGGTCATACATGGGAGTCAGTTGCCAAGAGTCTGAATTTTGATCAGGTGACCACGGGCATGCTACAATGGCCGTAAGTGTGAAAAACACTCATAAGTCACTGCTGTTGTAACTTCGAATGGTCACTAAGCAAACTGTTGTAAGTCGAGGACCAGGTTTTTTGGGGTTTGTTTTTTTTTTTTTTTTGTATTTTTAAACAATTCATTACTGCATTTTTAGGAGTAGTGAAGAAGTTTTGACTGCAGAAGACTGTGAAAATGTCTATCATCTGGTTTACTCAGCTCATCGACCAGTGGCTGTAGCAGCAGGAGAATTTCTGTATAAAAAGTAAGGAGAAAGTGACATTTCATTAAATCAAACTATGTTGTGAATTGGACAGAGCTGAATCATTGAGCCATTTAGATAAAGTTTGTGGTTCCCCACATGGGGAATTGGGATTTCCTCTGGAGCAGCTAAGAAATAAATCTGTCATGTGTCAAGAACACTTTTATTTTTAGTTAACTCTGTACAATTATGCTTCTCGCCCCCCCCCCCCTTTTTTTTTTTTCCTTGGGAAGGCTTTTCAGTCGCAGAGACCCGGAGGAAGATGGAATTCTTAAAAGAAGAGGAAGGCAAGGTCCAAATGCTAATCTTGTCAAAACATTAGTATTTTTCTTTTTGGAAAGTGAGGTATGTACACATACCTTATTTATTTTGTCAAACTGTATTCTTCAGAAATGTTTTGTATGTGCTTTCTGTTGAGCCAAATTAAATTCCGTTTGTTAGGAAGAGGCACCTATGACTTTGTAATATTTTGTAAACTTAATCCTCATGACTATTGTACTAATGTATTGTAGATCCTTAAGTAAAGCTTCCTTCAATTATTGTGTAGCTGAATGTAGTTATGAGAACTTCGTGTAAATTTATTAGTGTCCTAAACTTTCTAAATACTATTGCAAGACACAGCAATCTTTGTAGTTGTGATTCTGTTTGTGTTGTGTATATTTATAAGAACCTCCAAATTCATCCCCTAACTGCTCAATACTGAGCATCTTAATATTAATGATGAAAGAATGTGGAAGAAAGGAAAGATAATAATTGTCTTTCCAAGAGGGTTGCTACAGTTAAAATTACCCAGTAAAGGATAAGCTGGATTGCAAAGCCAGTTGAAATCCAGTAAAATTAGCAAACAAGTATTAGTTGATTAAAAGTAGTATTAAAAAGTGAGAAGACACAATGGACCTGAAGCAAATAACACAGCATTTTTTAGCAGAGAGCTTAGGCCTTTCTTCTACAAGTATACATTTTCTCCCTCAAATGGTGTTTGCCTTTTTAATAGCACTTTGGGGAAGCTTTTCATAAAATGCATGGTAAACACCTCTGGCTCTATTTCAGTTACATGAGCATGCTGCTTATTTGGTGGACAGCATGTGGGATTGTGCAACTGACCTTTTGAAGGACTGGGAATGTATGAATAGCCTTCTGTTGGAAGAACCCCTAAATGGAGAAGAACGTAAGATTTTTTTCACACTGTTTTAAAAGCATGTTTTAAAATGCATATGCCAGGATAGTTGTCCCTAACTTCAAGAAAATAACAGAAATTCAACCAAATCATACAAACTAAAAATGAAATAACTTAGAAAACTTTGAGTAAGTAAGTTTACAAACTATGATCATCTTGATTTGAGTTTTCAAATTGTTACAGAAATGCCCTATGATACATCTCTAAAATGAATTCATTTGTAAAAATGAGCAGTTAGACTGATTAAACTGTAGCAGTCACTTCTTCTAATCATTGCTAGCATATTTCATTACATATAAAAATAGAGCAGTTATTTTATTAAATATTCATAGAAAACTTTGATTAAGAGGCCAGGAAAAGCTTCCAAATCAGATTTCAAGCATGGAAATTTTAAGTATTTTAAGTATTCCTTCTAGATCAGTTTGTTTTCTGTTTAGTTTTGGTGTCATGATAGTAGCTAATTTAGTATAGTAATCTGCAAGTTTTAATTTGAGGTACAAAACAAAAGAATTTATCAGCAATTCTTGTGATTAAATCTTATGTTCAAGTGGTTCTTAACATGATTAAAAGAAATGACATTTTTCTTCTTAATAATTTCAGCTTTAACAGACAAACAGGAAAGTGCACTAATTGAAATAATGCTGTGTACAATTAGACAAGCAGCTGAATGTCATCCCCCTGTAGGAAGAGGCACAGGAAAACGGGTATTTTTTTTTAAATGCTATAAACATAGTACTAATATATTTTAATGTTTTTTTCCAGAGAAAAATGAAGTTTATTAATAAGTTATTCATTGTATTTGGGTTTTGAGCCCGTGTGCATTACATCAGCAGTAGAATCACAGTTGTTGAAAGCAACATCAAGATAACCTATAATTTCCAAGAAAATTATGCACTCGCCTTTAACATTTCATATTCATTGTAATATTACTGTGTGCAATTCAGAATAAGTGTATAACGTCATCTCTTTGGAATCAGAATACATGCCTACAGTAGACAGTGAAAACATGTTATTTTTAGCCTCGGTAAATCTTCTATTTCTGGGGTCAGAGTGAACCATTTGAAGGTCTTGAAATCCCGCGCTTGTTTGCTTGATACAGTCATAGCAACTTCATTCTAATTTTTAGATAAAAAAATGTTGCACAGCAGAATTCTGGTGACTGTTAAAAAAAAAGCCCTACAACAGAATTCATTTGCAACGCTGTCATCCTAAAGTTGCTTGGCCATCTACTTAGTCCAGCTTGAGCATGTGTTAGTGAAAATCTTGATCCCCCTGAATGGTGACTGAAACAGTTCCTTTAGAATGACAAAATGTCATGTTTGGAAGGACGCTGGAAATAACTTCTTAATTGTGAGAATACGGATCCTTCTTGAAATGTAGTTGAATTTGGCTCATGTACAGGATATTACCTATTAATGAATTGCATCCCATAGATGCTGATAATATCAGTCCTTTAATCCTGCTGATCCTTGGGGTTGTTTTTTTTACTTAGGTCCTTACAGCGAAGGAGAAAAAATCCCAGTTGGATGACAGAACTAAGATCACAGAACTTTTTGCTATCGCACTTCCTCAGCTTTTAGCAAAAGTGAGTGAGATTTTTATTTTGGTTTCTATGTTGTTGGCATGCTTGTCAGGCAGAAGAAACCAGGAGCTGGAATAGAATTCAGAAGTACTATGAGTTTATTTCATGCTACCTTATGAATCTGAATTGGGACTAGATAAGAATCAGCGGAATTCATGGGGACTGTCTCTTGTGGAGTGGAGTGTCTCCAAACTGATGACGCATTTGACCCCGCCCTCAGGCTCCATCTGCTCATCTCCCTACAATGCTTAAGTCACAGTTACACAGTTGCAGAAGCTGTCTGATAACAAAGTAAATAGTTGACTAGCCTACTTTGATAAAAATTATTATTGGTGACAACTCTCCATGTTTTCAAAAAGTGTGGAGTCTTTTTAGCTCCTCCTGGGATTCCGTCTTTTTGCTAAGCTTGCTGAAACTTGGTGAAGAATTCAGATTATTTGCTCTAATGACATTTACTGAAGAATGTTTGCTAATTCTGTGTCCCCATTGTCTAATACTGAACATTTTAGATTGCTTAATGAAGCTCGCCTTTGGAATTGTAAAACACTGATTTTTATGGGGAAATGTTTGGGATTTAATTAATTGTCATCCATCTCCACAGTATTCTGTAGATGCAGAGAAAGTCACCAACTTGTTACAGTTGCCACAATATTTTGATTTGGAGATTTACACAACAGGGAGATTAGAAAAGGTAAGCCAAGTAAAAAGAACCGGATGAAAACTGAACAGATCTTTTGATCCAAGGCTGGCCTTCCTTCCCCTGTGGGCTCTGCAGCTAAAGAAATGGCTGTTTGTACTGTCACAACAGTTAAACACAGGGAACAAGGGGCTGCTACGATGGGGATGAGCGAACAGGAGTTTGAACAAAAGCATCAGAAAATCGATGGTCGATTGATTCTTTTCTCTCTCTCTCTCTCTTTTTTTTTTTGCTGTCTGTTTACTAGCATTTGGATGCCTTATTACGACAGATCCGGGATATTGTAGAAAAGCACACAGATACTGACGTTTTGGAAGCTTGTTCTAAAACCTACCACGCCCTCTGTAACGAGGAGTTCACCATCTATAACCGAGTAGATATTGCAAGAAGCCAGCTCATAGATGAACTAGCAGATAAATTCAACCGGCTTCTTGAAGATTTTCTGCAGGAGGTACGTATCTTCTCTCTCTCTCTCTCTCTCTCTCGGTCTCTCTCTCTCTCTCTCTCTCTCTCTCTCTCGGTCTCTCTCTCTCTCTCTCTCGCTCTCTCTCTCTCGGTCTCCCTTTTCGAGCTACCCTTTTATCTCCTCTTGCTTTTCATTGCAGTTTGCAAAACTGAAAAGCCAGGCCCAAATAAACAGCAGGAATTGCCTGTCTATGTTAATACACTTCATATATTGGTTTAATATTTCTTAAGATTAAAACAGAGCAGAAGCTCCTCCTTTGACTTCTTGAAGTCATTGACTGAATTGCAACTTGTCCCCAACTTTTTCAACCTAGGGAGAAGAACCTGATGAAGACGACGCCTATCAGGTCTTATCAACATTAAAGCGGATTACTGCTTTTCACAAGTAAGCGAAGCAACAGCTTGTCCATCTTTCGCCGGTCTTAATTTTGTTTCTTTGTAAGATGCTTTGTGAATTGTTTTACGTACATTTTTTTTGTTAAAAAAAGAAAAGGTTCAGACGCTTTCAATTTTGTTTCAACTTCTTCTGCTACGTCTTGCTGGGATTGCTCTCCTCGTTCTGCCTTTAATGGGTACTGACAATAATATTAGATAGTGAAACAAATGATACCAGGATACTACTATGCATTCTATGCTGTTAAGATTATTTAGTCAGAATAACCAACATGTTTACACATGCATCTACGTGGCATTCCTTTAAAAGAAAATAGGTTGGGGGCAAAGACGAATCGTCTGATGGTTAAAGTGCTGCCCTGGGAACCAGGAGACCATGAGTTCTAGTCCAGCCTTAGGCATGAAAGCCGGCTGGGTGACTTTGGGCCAATCCCACTCTTTCAGACCAACTCACCTGGCAGGGTTATTTGTTTTGGGGGAAATAGGAGGAAGGGGTATTAGGCATGTTGAATTAGAAACAACAATAAAGCCGGGATGAAAACCAAATAAGTAAATAGACAGCCAGAGCTCTGCATCTCCACGGATTGGAGCTTTGTGCTTACATCGGAATTCTTTTGACAGTAGCATGTAAGGGAACTCGGGGACAAAGGGTCGTCATTCAGTTGTTCGATGACAACAGTCACCGCTCGTTCTATGCGTTCAGTGTAGTGTGAGAAGAAAGAGTGAATCAATCATGCTTTATTTTTATTTTTATTTTAAATTTTCAGTGCACATGATCTGTCAAGGTGGGACTTGTTTAGTTGTAACTACAAGTTACTAAAAACAGGCATTGAGAACGGAGATATGCCTGAACAGGTTAGTATGTATTTTAATTAATTTATTTATTTTTGTTCCTTTATAAGGACAATATAAAATAATAGAGCAAGCCGAGAACGATCATACCTTATTGCTCTCAAACTTTCCCTTTTCCTTTTCTTTTTTTTTTCCCCCCCGAAACACAGATAGTTATTCACGCACTGCAGTGTACTCACTATGTAATCCTCTGGCAGCTAGCAAAAGTGGCTGAGAGCAGTTCGACCAAGGTAAGTGCTGGCGAGACCGTTAAAAAATTTCAGTCTGTGGGAATGGAGTACAGGCAATCCTCAACTTACGACCATACAACGAAGCCCAACGTTTCTGTTGCCAAGCCAAGACGGTTGCTAATTGTGTTTTGCCCCCGTTTTACAACGACTTTTGCCACAGATGTTCAGTGAATCATTGCAGTTCGTAAGTTAGGAACACGGTGATTCAGTGACCCTGGCTTCCCCCAGAAGGTCCCAAAAGGGGATCACGTGACCTCAGGACACTGCAACCGTCATAAATACATGCCAGTTGCCAACTATCCAAATTTTTATCCCCCCGACTGCGGGGATGCTGCAATGGTTTGTAAGCGTGAAAAGTGTTCATGAGTCTCTTTTTTTTCCTATACATTGTAACTTCGAACTGTCACTAAACCAATGGTTGTAAGTTGAGGACTATCTATACAAAGTCAAGCGTGATGGGCCATTATACAAACTTTTATGGTTCCTTCCCTGGGAAGCTGACCAATCTCCTTAAATCCTGCCTTTGTGTATATATGTGTGTGTGTGCATGTGCGCACACACAGCTATACCTATATTGGGTTAAAAACTCCATTTGAAGTACACTCAGGGTAAAAATAGCTGACCTTGGAGCAACGTGAGAGTTATTTCCTCTTTGCAATAAGAAGAGGGATAGAAAGAAAGTAGGATCTCATTTCTGATTTGCAGAAGTAGGACCAGTGAAAGATTGAATGACCTGAATCTTTACAGGAAGTTTTACATTACTTATTCCCCTCCATACAAAAAGTTCTTCTATTTCTTTTTCTTCTTTTTAAATGTTCACTTCTATTCATCGTGCAAGTATGATTCAAAATAAACACACTCTGTTTAATATTCTTTCATTTCTAAGGACGACCTTCTACGCTTAAAGAAACAGATGAGAGTTTTTTGTCAAATCTGTCAGCACTACCTTACCAATGTAAATTCTGCTGTTAAAGAACAGGTTAGTCACGGATTTTAATATCTGATCATTAAGACGCTTTTAATGCAGAAATACTTTTTCATCAGCACTAACAGTTGTGCGTAGGAAAGTGTAGCATTATTTCACTGGTTAGTGAAACAGGTCTGAGGCTCTTTGTTTTATTTCAAATGTTGCCCTGCCAACTGTATTGAAGTAGAAGGAGAGGTCTGTATACTTTTTGAAAGGGCAAAGCCTAAGAAGGTGCCAAGTCACATATTTGTATAAAAGATAGTATAATTTCATTACTAAACAAGTCAGTACAGCTAAGGTAAAAGTACACAGTAAATATAAGAAAAGATAGTGCTTGTAAGAATGAATAATAAATCTGTTAGTTCCATATAATGACTTTGAATCGACTTCTATTCAACGAGACAGTTTTGTATTGAGACAGTACTTTAAAAAATGTAGTCGGGTAAGTTAACACAATTTTCTGAGTGTCTATGGAGGTTCTCCGTCATCCAGGTGAGGGTTGTCCCAAAGGTGCTTTTTTTCAAGAGGCAACTGGACTTTCTGGTTTTTCTTTCAAGACGTTTCGCTTCTCATCCTTCTTCAGGGCTGAAGAAGCTTCTCAGAGGAGAAGCGTCTTCAAAGCAAAACCAGGAAGTCCAGTTGCCTCTTTTTTTCAAGCACCTTTGGGACAATTTTCTAAGGCAGTGGTTCTTCACCCTGGACCCCCGAGACTTAACACAAAATTTAAACCACAAAATTTCTTCAAGCCTTCCCAGACCCTGTGTGGTGACATCATGCGTTTCCCCCCCCTCCCCAAGTGGTCTATGGACCACAGGTTGAGAACCACTGTTCTAAGGGCCTTGCTTTCTAGAGGCTTGACTTTAGATAAGTTTGTATTTTCTTTCTTTCTTTCTTTCTTTCTTTCTTTCTTTCTTTCTTTCTTTCTTTCTTTCTTTCTTTCCTTCCTTCCTTCC
>JANHFL010003649.1:234353-263141 GCA_032468155.1 Oxyrhabdium leporinum | reverse complement strand
ATATATATATATACATATATACACATACACATACATACATACATACATACATACATACATACATATATATATATATATATACACCAAAGAAAAAATCAGCTCAGCTTTCAGAAATGACAGCAAATTCAGCCCTTCATAATTATTATGATTATTTCTGTGATTGCTACTATAATTACACAGTTATATTTATTAATAGTATACTGGCATTCATATATATGTGTGTGTATGAGTATAAAACACACAAAACACACACACACAAATTTCTTAAGCAAAAATAGGCAAATACACACACACACACACAGATACACACACAAAACCTACACACACATACTTCTTAAGCAAAAATAGGCAAATACACACACACACACACACACACACACACAACATACACACACATACTTCTTAAGCAAAAATAGACAGATTTTGTCCAGGATACAGGCAGAGTTACCTGAAAAACCATATGCCGTTTGCTACGCAGATAGTCCTTGACTGTTCTTTTGCTCCATTTTATGACCTTTCTTGCGCAGCGGTTAAGGGAATCCCTGCAGTTGTTAAGTTAGTCACAACAGCTGTTAAATGAATCTGCCTTCCCCGTTGACTTTGCTCGTCAGAAGGTCACAAAAGGGGATCACGTGACCCCGGGAGGTTGCGACCGTCGTAAATAAGAGTCAGTGGCCAAGCACCTGAATTTTAATCATGTGATCATGGGGACGCTGCGACGGTTGAATGTGTGGAAAAAACGGTTATAACGCATTTCCCCCCCCCGTCCCCTTGTAACTTTGAATGGTCACAAAACAAATGGTTGTGAGTTGAGGACAATCTTATTATTTCCAAATGTACGGACAATTAAGGCATACCTGAAAAATCATGTCTAATATTAATGTGAAATGAATGAAATGTTTAGTTTCTCTGTCTGAATTTCCCTCTCCTTAGCAAACCTAGCAAACCACTGATGGAAAAACAACATTTTCTTGTTAGGACTGGTTTAATGCCCGCTAAGGAACGGGTTTCATCCTGTCTTTAGAAAGGACAACCAACCAGTTTAAAATTTGGCTTCATGAAACGGAAACTTCTCCAGCTCGTGTTTTCTAGGACTTGGTCGTGATCTTTCCCGAATGCTTCTGCAAAAAGAGATTTTTATAATATTTTTTTTTTTAACAAAAAAAACTGCCATAGGGACTTGATGCAAAATTAAAATTTGCAGAAGGATTTCCCTTATGTTTGCCTCTTATAATTAATACTTTGTCACACGTAAAGCTTGGGAGCGCTGCCATTGCTGATAAAGACAAATGAGAAAATGAAGGTTGAACATGATAACTGTATTCTCCATTTGAGGAACACCGTAAAGTTCTGAGCAGCCATTAAATTATTGGGAGGATAGCAGCCCATCTATTTAGCAAAGCCTCTGTCTGAATACACACACACACACACACACACACACACACTTTCTAGCATTCCTAGTATGGCTTAAACTGAAGCAGTTGATTTTTGGCAAAAAAACACAAAACCATTTTGTTTATCTTTGAGTTTATCTTTTCAATAATGTTAATGAAGTAAGTTGATCAACCTCAGTCAGCTTGGAAAGTCTTTTCTTCAGCTGAATTCATTACAGAAATGTTTTCCTCACCGGATAAGCATATTGAAGCTCAAAAGATATATTTACTGAACCCGTTTTTATCTCCGATATGATTTTTTTTGCTCTGTATCTACATCCAAATTATGGTTCGATTTGCAAAGTCCAGAAGGCTCAGTTTAAAGCTAGACCTTATGCAAAAGCCAGTATTTCAAGTACAGGACCGAAATACATAATATTCCCATCACAACAGTGAGATAGAATGCAAAGCCAGGACAGAAACTACATTTGATTTCATTCCCATGCAAATTTAATTAAAACGACATAGTATCCATTCATTCTCCCATCAGATGAAAATCATAATTTAGAGGGGAAAATTTTTTTGTGGTGTCGGAGGACCCATAATCCAGGTTTTGAGAAGCCGTTTGTACACCTTTGGTGTAAGCTATTTATTGGTTTGATTTAACTAGGTATGCCACCAACTAATCAAGGTTTTGGGACCATCATAACTTGTAATTGCTCTTCCAAGTCACAAAGCTCTTGGATGTACAAATGCTGCATTGAGCTAAAGAACAACAACAAAAATCACACAGACTCTAACTGATTCAACATTCCACCTTATTCTCATTAGAAGACAAATTTTGTGACTAGTTCTGGCCACTTCTCTTTAAGAGAGTCCGACAGATGCATTCACTGGTGCGTGATATGGATGATGAGAAGAAGATAAGATAAAGATTGAATGAGCTGGGAATATTTGTTTCTCTTTGAGATGAAAGAGTGCAGGTGGCAAGGTTACAATTATTTGACTTTTCAACTGAAAGGGACAATTGTGATACGACTTCAGGAAAGATGCCAGAAGTGAGTCTGTGGAGATTCTCAATCATCCGGGACACAGTTGCTTCAAAAGTGTTTTTCCCCCCCAAAAAAGTAATTGGATTTTCTTGGTGTTTTCCTTGAAAACGTTTCGCGTCTCATTTGAAGAAGCTTCTTGGATGAGAAGCAAAATGTTTTCAAAGGAAACACCAAGAAAGTCCAATCACCTTTTTGGGGGGAAAAAAAACCAAACAAAAACCACCTTTGGGATGCCAGAAATGTAAATTCAGACGAACTGGGAAAAGTTGGTTCTCTGTGTGATTGCAAAAACTGTGTCTGCATTCTCCTGACCTTCTAATAACAGCTCAATGAAAAGAGTCTCCAAAATAATAGTTCCGGGTACTGTTTTATTACTTTTCTAAAGCTGCCTTCCTCAACCGAGTAATCCATCAGATTCGTTGGAATCTCACCTCTCATGTTCATCTTACCGTTCTTGCTACCTGGGAATTTTAGAAGTTGCAACAACATTTGGAAAAAACCCAAGCTGAAGAAGCAAGTTATGGAGGGAATCTCACTTCAGGAACAGTACAGGATCGAGAGGTGATACTTCCACCAAAAATAACATTTAAGAATGGATGGTTCCTTCCCTATCTTTCACAGAATGAAAGAGGTCATTTAAAATGGAGTAATGTTTTTTTTTTTTCCCCTGGGCAGCATCAACCTGCTTAGTGTTTCGTAAGAAATGCACGATCCAATTTTCCTAGGTGAATTAACTAGTAGCCTTGTCATGCAGCTAGCGTAGAAAAACTCGAGGATGTGTACTTAATAGAGATACTGCGTTCCCTCCAGAAAAAAAAAAATGTAGGATAATAGGTCTATTACACAGCAGACAAATAGTATTGATAATACGTGGCCAAATGATTTAACAGGAATAATTTAATGGAAAACTAGAATTGCATTATGAAAAACCGAGGACTACGATCGCTTTACAGCAATTTGTTTAATGCGTTTATTTCTTTGGAAAGAATTCAAGCAAGCATAGAGGATTTTTCCCCTTCTGCCAATATTTGGGACAAGTCCATTGCGTAGGATTACCTCGAGGAGTCCCTCAGGATGACTGAGGGAATCTGTGGCTAAGTTTACACTCTTGGATCCTAGTTAACCTTGTCAACGCTATGCCATGTTAGCCCTCCGCTAGTCAAACTTCTTAAGGGCCTTATCTCAGTGGCCTGCAAAGAGAAGTATCTCCATAACAAGCTAGGGCAGAACAAAGAAGTAGACAGGTCCAGGACAATAACTAAACTCAATGTAATTGAAATTAAATTAATTTCAATTATTATGGTCGCTCCCTGGATAATTAATTTTATCCTGTTACTTTGAACATTACAGAAGATCATGCTAGAAGCTTTGAAGCATCAAATTCTGGATTCTTCAGCTCTACATCAAAGTCTTCATGCCACCTTTCTAACTTATGATGTGCCCAAATTATTACTCCATAGATTCTCACCTATGAGGAAGAAGATCTCTGTCTGTCTGTCTGTCTGTCTGTCTGTCTGTCTGTCTGTCTTTCCCTCTTTCTTTGTCTGTCTTTGTCTGTCTGTCTGTCTGTCTGTCTGTCTCTCTCTCTCTCTCTCTCTCTCTCTCTCTCTTTCTCTGTCTGTCTGTCTCTTCTCCCATGGATTTTTTTTTCCCAACTGGGAAGTGTGGGGAACCAGAGGGATTCTGAGTAACAGAGAACCACATCAAGCATAAAAGCTCCACCTCCAACATTAAAGCAATTTCCAAATAAGTGCCACTGAGATAACTTCAAAACAAATTCTCCAACATCCTACCTAAAATGCCCCGAATCTCCATGAAATTCAGCATTTGGAGAGTGTTCACCTCTAAATGTAGGCCATTCACTATTCTGCATGTAATATTGCAATTAATATATTAAAAAAAGGCAGGAAAACTAGCATTCATTGGAGAATTAAATGGGAAGCACAAGTAGACACACAAACAGAAAGAAAGGGAAAAGAAAGAGTCTAGAAGCCATTCATCGATTATTTATGATACAGTAGCAGGAATTAACTAGTCATTAGGACTGTATAATTTTCCCACTTGGGTAGAATCCTGAGAACTAATTAGTTCGTACCATGTCAATCCCAATCAATGACAGAAAATTATCTCCAGTTTGGGTACATCCGCAGGTAGAGATGCTGGATGTTCTTTTTCCAGCTGAGAAAAATACATATATAGGGAAAAAAGGTAATTATATTCATGGGGCTAATCTGTGTTTTTCCCCTTCTTTTTTCATCCTTAGGTTTTACCCGTAGAATGAGAGGGGAAAAAGAAAAAAGAGAGAATGGCGTTCCCTCTGCTGTTGACCGACTGACAGAATTTTATGGGAATCAACGACCCTGTTCTTCTGTTCAAAAGCTTGCAAACTAGGCAAAAGCTATATTTTTACCAATTGAATGAGTACATTAATGCCATTAATGTCGTTCGATGCTATTATACCGTCTTCTGAACATAGTGGATGCTCGCCTGAGTAGCAGATGAACGCCGAGTCAAGGTTGAATGAGCTGTATAAATTTATGCTGAAATGATGAGATATTTGAATTAACAGGAGGACATGGCAAAGGTTGGATCCATAAGTGATAGTTCCCATATGGACTATCTGATATTTCCATCTGGTCATTACCATAAGAATAGATGAAAATTGGTCCTTCCGTTCAGAAAAGAAGGCCATCCAGCCCATCGTGAGGACGGAAGAAGAAATGAGAAGCAAACATTTCACCCTGAGTTTACTGCGTATATAAGACTTATTTTAGACAACAAAGAAGTTGCAGGGATGTCTTTGGCGATGGTCTTCTTATTGGGAGTTGCTCGATCCTGGCGTGCTTGTTCATTGTTTCCAGATGAAAGCTGAGAAGGCCAAATTGATTCTGATGGATTCCCTCAAATGAATTGGAAAAGCCTGTGATTTCCAGCTATTCATAACTGGAAGATCTCAAGCTCATGTTGGTTTTGGAGGACTCCAACCCCTGTGTTGGAACTTTGATCTCCAGAGGGAGAGAGGGCAGCAAGGACTTATTTATTTATTTATTTATTTGTTTGTTTGTTTGTTTGTTTGTTTGTTTGTTTGTTTGTTTGTTTGTTTGTTTTAAAAAAAGCTCACAGGAACTTAAAAAGCAGGTGCACGATGAAGAAAAGTGAGGTAACCAGGAAGGAGGAACCCCATATCACCTCCCAATAATGAAGTAAGCTCAAAATACCTTTCATCTAAGAAATCTTAAAAGCTTGAAAACATGCTAGGATCTCTCTCTCTTTTTTTCGCCCCCCCACCCTGGGAAAGCAAACATTTAAGGAAGCAGCTTTCTTCGCTTGTAATCTTTCTATGGGTGCAAATGGAAAATGGTATTTGCATTCAGCTCTCAAAGTCTGCGCTTGGTTTCGCTTTTCACCCCGACCCGTCGATTTTCATCCCCAAGCATCTAATGAGGCCACAAGAACAGATGGGCCAATCCTGCTGCTTGAGGTTTTTTTTGTTGTTGTTGTTTTTTTTTTCCTCTCGACTTCAGGCCGATGACTTTGAGAAGAAAACTTTGCACGAAGGTTATAAATCCCCCGAAGAAAATCAAAAGCCCTTGCAAACAGGAGAAACAGCGACAGAGGTTTCACTCCGGTAGTGTGAGTTGTGACATTATAATTACAGGTAAGAACCTATTGAGGTAAACATTTCAGCTGTCTCAAAATGCATGCTGCTGCAGTGACATTTCCACACAAGGCATTTGGTTGACAATGGGACTGACAAGCAACTTCTCTGCAGGCAGAGATCAGCCAACCCACCACCAACACAATTGTCTCAGACACGGGTGAAAGACGCCGATTGGCCAGTCTCTTTTCTCCTTTGCTGCCCTCCAGGTAATAAATGCAATTAATCTAGACAGGCCTTGCTGTGTTGGCCCTAATTAGACTATTTATATGAATTGTCACCAGAGATATCACCGGGCGTTGGGTTAGGCAAATTATAGCAGTTTTATCTGAAAAGAAGAGTGAATGGGGAGAAGATTGCAGAGATTACAGATTAACGGAAGGGATCTTGTAGGTCATCTAGTCCAACCCAAGCAGACCCTACACCATTTCTGACCGATAGCAGTCCAGTCTCTTCTTGAAAGCCTCCAGTGATGAAGACCTCCCACAACTTCCGAAGGCAACTTGTGTTCCATGGGCTGATCGCTCTCACTGTCAGAAAATGTCTCCTTATTTCTAGGTTGAATCTCTCCTTGATCAGTTTCCATCCATGAAAAGATGGTTTTCATGTCTTATCTTCTGGCTCCCCAGCTAACCTGTCTCACCCCCCCCAATGCCTCCGAGAACATCTCCCAGAACTTCTGGACAGGACTCAACTTCATGCTCATTTTCAGTGGGTTGTTATCACTGCGTTTGGCAGCAAAGTTTAACCTTAGTAGCTAAGTAGTCGCAAAACAGTGGAACAGGATTGTAGAAACAAAATCTGGTTGAGTTCACACATCTTACTAAGCCACATATTGTGCCAAATCACAAACTGGTGCATTCAGTTATGACCTAGCTTTTATTGCTTGAACGTTGCCGTTGGAGTTTGCCTTCCATTATTAATGAACCTTGTACAATATGTAATTCCAGCCAGTTGTGATTTTTATGGAGCAACAAACCATTGTTTGCCATGATTTCTAGGAAGAGAGCTTTACTCATTGGCAAACTTAGGGACCGTGGTAAGAACAAAGTGTTAGATTCCGTCTTTGTTATTTATCTTCCCTTTAGAAGTTCAAGATATCACCTCCTATTTTCCCCCAAAGTAGCATCCTGAAGAAATCAGTCAGGCTGAGAGGAACTGGATCAGCGTCACTTAAGGATTCTAGGGCTAAGGGACTAGAACCAAGGTTTCCCGATGCAGTTTGATACCATGTTGGCTCTCAGGGTCATATCACGGCAGATTTAAGTCAACTACCTTGTGGATTGTGGATTTGAAAGAAGAGTTTTCCACTTTGAAACCCCCAGCCCCACTCCATCCTGACAATTCCATCCTAAAAAAACATAAATAAATCTATTTTCTGCTACTATAAACAGTCAGCAGTCGTTTCTGCCCTCGCTGTCATTATGAACACAACGGAGAAAAATGAGCCTAAGTCCAAAAGGCAACCTGGACCCCAGCTAGGGAAGTAGGAGGTCCCAGCTATAATAACCTGAAACTCTTGTCTTATCCTTTGGACCAGAAAGGTCCATAGCCAATTCTCCATCTTGTACAAATAACCTGAAAACATGCCATCTTTCCGGGCCTTGATGTATGAGCTTCGATTAACAGTTGCTAAAAGAAGAAAAAGCCACTAATGTGTTTTATACAGTCACTGATCAGTTCCTGACATGTAATATTTCACTGGTTTGAAGACATTACGGAATGTTGTATACCTAGGAGCAGCAGCTTGCACAATGGTGCATCTATCATTACATGCGTCATAAAAACAAGGAGGACATAAATTTGTTTCTGCCTGTTAAAGTCTAATTACCTGTAAAATCATTACGTGGCAGTTCAGCAAATTGACACAATCAAATTAATGATCCTCAGTGTTCTCACCCCTCCCTCCACACATGTCCCTGGCCCGCTTGCACACCCTCGGATGCCACGACATGTTCACCAATAGAGATGACATGATAGAATCATAGAATTGGAGAGAGACACCCAGGCCATTGGATATGATCTTCCTTGTTTAGTACATGATTCCCAATTAAAACCTCCATGACAAATTAGGGTGCCTTCTGCTTGAATATGAATACTCAAGGGAGATCCACTGCTCTCCTTGTTAATTGTTTCAACTGTCAAACTCTTCTTATCATTAGGAACTTTGCTTTAATGTTGAATCGGAATTCCCTGTAACTTAAGACCCATTAGTTTGAGTCCTTCACTTTGGGTCAATAAAAGCTATGACACCAGCTCTGTTACTTAAAATATGCTTCTTGTATTTCCTTCCTATTTCTCAAGGCTTTCTCCCAAGCATCCCGTTTCCTCAGCTGTTCCTCCTAATTTTCAGCTTCTGGGCTTCCTTATGCTCTTCTCTGCATTTATTCCATGTTCTCTCAGAGAAGAGCAACTAAGTTGATTAGGGGCCTGGAGGCTAAAATATATGAAGGATGGTTGCAGGGATTGGGTATGCCTAGTGAAAAGAGGGTCTGTGGGGGTGACATGGTAGCAGTCTTCCAATATTTGAGGGGCTGCCACAAAGAAGAAAGGGTCAAACTATTTTCCAAAGCACCAGAAAGCAAGACAAGAAGCAACGGTTGGAAACTAAACTAGGAGAGAAGCAACCTAGAGATAAGGAGAAATTTCCTAACAATTGAGAATGATTAACCAGCGGAACAGAAGTTACCTTCAGAAGTTGTGGGCGCTCCATCACTGGAGGCTTTTAAGAAGAGACCTTTGTCTGAAATGGTATAGGGTCACCTGCTTGAGCAAATGGTTGACTAGCAGACCTCCAAGGTCCCTTTCAGCTCTGTTATTTTGTTAAATATGTCATTCTGTGAAGATATCGTTCAAATAAGATATTCAGAATTGGACATTCAAGTCTATTCAAGGAAAGAAAAAGAAAAAGGCATATGGCAGTTAGATGGATACTGGAGGCACTAATGAGTGCATCATTAAGGGACTTGGAGGATCAACAAGGAATAGATCATCATGTAGAAAAATCTATCTATGAGGTTACTAGGAATCAAAACTGTCTTGATTGCACATAATCCATCTATCAATTCAAAGTAGGATCTAATCAGTGCAGACTGGAGCAGAACCCTCCTTTCCCCTATGCATTTAAGTGTCATGTTCACAATCTCAGGGCATAAATAAGACCAAACCACCATAGGACAATTTGTTGTGGCACCAGTTTTTCAAGCACAAGACACCTTTCCACGGATTTGTGAAGGGAGGGTCTTTCACAAAATCCAACTTTACGTCAGCCAGCTGATTTCCGAGCTAGCAACTTAAACCAGAACGAAGTTGGAAAATGACACCAATGGTGACTAGGTGAGGAGGTGAGGAGAGCAGGACCCTCATAACCAAACCCTTCCACGACAATTTAAGCGTTGCCATTGGATGACGTGTAGGTGACCTTGGCCCATTGTATCTGCAGGAAAAGGATGACGTGTTTTCCATGATGAAAAATGTCCAGGGCACATCGATATTAGAATGTATTTCAGCTGTTACAAGTACGAGAAGAAAAACCTGTTGTGAATCATTGCGAAAGTGATAGTCGCATGTTGAACAGCGTAAAGTGAATATTGTTTTGCTGCCTTGAACAATATTATTAGCTTTTGACACTAAAGAGAGACCGGCAACTTTTTAACCTTCCTTTCTTATTTGCATTGCTTACCAATGAGAAACTGTCAGAACTAAATGATCAGGTACAAATGTCAGCTCCCCCCCTTTTTTTTCCCCTTCTTTTTCCCTTCCTATTCTTGGGTTGTTGCTTTTTTGACCCTTAAAATGAATTTATTGAAAACACTTCATGCACTTTTCTGATATATTTTAAATAGAAATCGGCTAATGCATGGAACAGTTGATGAAGACAGAACTTCAAAAGCGGTTGTCATTTTAAAAACCTTACGACTGACAAAATATGCAGATGCTCTCACGAGAAAGCAAAACGAAAATATGCTGAAAGAAAATATGAACAAATTAGTCAAGCAGAAAAGTATAATGAGACCCTATCATTTCTATGGAGCTTACCTTAATAATTTCAACAGTTTCTGATTGTAACAACTAAGTTAACTAGCTTTAAATAATACATAAACCACCTTTGGCTTGGTTATCACAACACACTGTATTATATTATTGTGAGGTACCGTGTACCATCCTATGGTTCATAAGCCAGAATTATAAACCATGATTTACAAACTACAGAGGGTTCATTCATACAACCTGCTAAGCAAAACCATCTTTCTGAACCAACGTGAAAGCCAGCTCAGATTTCAGATGATTTTTACATCCTGATTATTAAATCGATGATGGTGAACAAGGAAGAGTAACCTTACTAAATTATTTAACAGTGTACTGAACAATGGTTGGTTTGATCATAGTTTATTGAATCATGCTTAGAGGCCTGGTTTGTATATAACACTGAGCCGTGAGCCCTTAGGCACAAACTACAATTACTGAATTTGTATTAAACTACAAGGAAATTACAGCAGGGCTTACCCTTGGACACTGTTTCTTTCTCTGTCTTGTCTCTTCCTCCTGACATGATCAATTCTCATTTTGGATTTATTCAAATACCACGACTGATGTGCTTATTTTTACAAAAAGAAAGAAGCTGTATCAAATAAGCAATTTAAGGCAGCCAAAAAAGCCAATACAATCCGAAATTGCATTAACAGAGGGATTCAATCAAGCTCACTACTACGACTCTATAAAGCCTTAGTAAGACCACACCTAGAGTACTGCATCCAGTGTTGGTCACCACACTATAAAAAAGATGCTGAGATTCTAGAAAGGGTGCAGAGAAAACAGAAGAGCAATCAAGATGATTAGGGGATTGGAGACTAAAACATACAATGAAAGGTTGCAGGAACTGGGCATGGCTAGTCTAGTGAAGAGAAAGATCAGGAGAGACATGACAGCAGTCTTCCAATATTTGAGGGGCTGCCCCAGAGAGGAGGAAGGGGTCAAGCTGTTTTCCAAAGCACCTGAAGGTCAGACAAGGAATAATGGATGGAAACTGATCAAGGAGAGATTCAAGCTGGAAATAAGGAGGAATTTTCTGACAGTGAGAACAATCAACCCATGGAATAGAAATTGCCTTCGGAAGTTGTGGGAGCCTCATCACTGGAAGCTTTCAAGAAGAGACTGGACTGCCATTTGTCAGAAATGGTGTAGGGTCTCCTGCCTGGGCGAGGGGGTTGGACTAGATAACCCACAAGGTCCCTTCCAACTCTGTTATTCTATCTATCTTCTATCTAAGGTGAAATTAAGGCATTTGCCCTGGAAAACAGCACATTACCAGCAGGCTAGAGGAAAAACCTAGATGACATCAGAAGTAGAATATTTCCTAATTTTTTTTCAAGCACCCATACAAATTGCTAGCTTCTTTCTTTAATCAAGCCCAGCGCTGATCTATTGCCAACTCATCATCTAATTAAAATAAGACAGCATCCTGATCAACCATTAATCACAGACTGAGAGCATCAATATAAGTGGGTCATTACATGATTTAATTTGTAATCTCATTGAGTCCTCATTTTTCTGTCCTCCAACCCTCAGCAAAGTGTTGACACTTTAACAAAGTGGCATAATTTCAATGAAATATTTTGAGAACCATTTCTGTCCTCCAACGTCTTCATAATAAAACAAAACTTACTTTGCTCTGGTTCTTAGTAGAGGAGGATAATCCTAAGCACGTTCTGTATTGTTTTTGCAGCCTGTTAAAATGAGGTGGAAGTGGGAGTGTTATAAACCCCCCCCACCCCGACCTATTTAGCCATATTAAGTTTAGCTATTAGGAATATATATATATATATATGATATTGGGGTGCAGTAAAGTCTTTGAAGCTGAACAGACTACTATGAATATTAGGCTCAATCCAGAATGAAGTTTATATGTAGTTAGACATGCAAATTCAGAATTCAGAATAACAGAGTTAGAAGGGACCTTGCTTGAGCAGGAGACCATATGGAGCAGCCACAACTTCTGGAGGTAAGTTGTTCCACTGATTAATTGTTCCCACTTTCAGGAAATTTCTCCAAAGTTCTAGGTTGCTTCTCTCCTTGATTAATTTCCATCTGTTACTTCTTGTTCTGTGATCGGGTGCTTTGGAGAATAGATTGATCTTCTGTTCTCTATGACAGTCCCTCAAATATTGGAAGGCTGATATTGTGCCACCCCTAGTCCTTCTCTTCATTAGACTAGACATACCTAGCTCCCCCAATCGTTGATTGTATGGTTTAGCCTCCAGACCCCTGATCATTCTTGACCCAGGGCCTCCAGACCCCTGATCATTCATTTGTTGCTCTTCTCTGCACTCTTTCTTTTTTCTTTTTTTGGTATCGTGGAGACTAAATATTGACTAACAAAGAGAAGGTTCCATATATATATATATATATATATTTTTAAACGTCCACAGTGGAAAACAATGTTGCTTCCATTCCGGCAAATTGTTGGACTTTGTCAAGCAACTCCTACTTGGTTTTTCTATTCCTGGCCATTTGATGAGAGTTATTCCTTCCTTGAGTGACTTCTAGAATGTGCTCATCAAAAGCTTGATTCTTCTCCTCCCCATTCTAAAAGAGGGAACAGGTCACACTGAGATTACCTGCTGTGTTTCAAGGGGCACTTTCCCCCCCCTCCCAATGAGTGATAAAGTGATAAATTCACTGGCACCTAGATATTTGAGAAGGTCTAATTGTCTACACTTACTCCTGATGAGGAGAGAAGCAAGAGGCACCATATGGGGAGGTTAAAGATGAGATCGGTATATTAATTAGAGGTCTACTCCCCAGATGTATCTGTAGCTCCTCATTAACATTAATGGAAATTAGCCTTGCATGTCAGAGAGAGGATAAGTAGGTTCGCTTACATCATTAAAAGCAAAACAAAAACAAGACATCAGATATATATATTGTTCCGGGCAAAGAGATGAAGCAGACTCTGGTTAAGCTGGCTAAAATCTTTGAAAGTGTTGAGACTTGCAGGCTGAGAAGTCAAACACACCATGTATGAATAGAACTGCACGTGTAGAATTATATACAGAATATGGAAGAATTCTATATGAGCGGTAAAAGGAAACCAAGAAGTCAAAGAACACAGTGGATGGACACCATCAAAGCTGGCACCTGCCAGAACATAGATTTTTTTTTTTTAATGTCTACGGAGATTCTCAGTCATCCGGGTCCTGCTTGTCCCATAGGTGCTTTTTCAAAAGGCAACTGGACTTTACGTTTTTGCTTGAAGACAAAGAGCTGAGGAAGAATTCTTGGATGAGAAGAAAAATGTCTTCACTGGCTTCTTGACTGCCATCTTAACAACTGATTGTAATCCTTGATGAGTTACAGGTTTAAAAAAGCAAAACAAAACACAACTCCTGCTGAAGGGATCCTTGTGTCAGCGTTCCATCCAAGTTCTAATAACTTATTCAGCACTCAGACAAGAAAGAATTTATTAAAGAAACCATGTTGGCACATCTGGGAAAACCCTGAATCTGAAAGCCCAGGTTTTTCCACCCCCAAAAGAAAACAAAGATCCACCTCCAAACCATCATCACATTCCCCAATCCTCTTCTGAAGCCAAATACCTCTCTCCTCTTGTCACTCTTCTTCCAGGTGCTGGTCAGGATGGCCTTGACTCTCTTGAAAAGAATTTTGTTTTGACTATTAATCCCTCTTAAGTGTATGAGAAAGAACCCCCTCCCTGATTCGCATGTGCTAATCTGTGGCAGCCGCAGGGCCTCGCAATTATGGCTTCCAAGGCTCACACCTTGCTTGTAAATTCACTTTCCTTCTGTCATGAAGTATGGGACGCTTATTGGAAACCAGAGTAAGTTGAAGTTTTGAAAGGTCTATCATTCTCACTTCTCTTGTTACAATTTAAAAAGAAAGGTTTGGAGCAAAAGAACCACACTTTAATTGGATTCAGGTTTAATTCAGAAATGAAGGCAACTAACTAACCAAGGCACAGCTAAGAGACATTGGGAGGGGGGATTTCATACTGGAGTAGATTAGTAGACAAAACAACATTCTTTCTTACCGAGTCAAGGACATGGGGATGTCTCTAAATGCGGTGAAGAACTGATTGGACAATGTGATGGACTGATGGGGTGCAGGGGATGGTCTTTGAATTTTATTGTGAGATGGGAAAACCAGGAACTCTCAGATTCAGGCTTTCCCAGATGTGCCAATATGACTTCTTCAATAAAATTTCTTATTTGGATGAATTTTGTTTCTGACTATTGAATGAAGATGAGGGAGTTTCATTGAAACGTTGACAATAGGTTCCTATTTATCACACCCCAGCCTTTGATATGGTTGGAAAGGTTTGAGAAATTCACTAAAAATGGTCTTGCTGGAACAGGGCTGACCACAATTAATTGGCAATCATTATTTCCATTAGTGGAAGAATTATAAAGTGGGCACCTGGTTAATTCATCAGCACTTGAACAAAATTAGAGAAAGAAAGAGCAGGGAGAAAAATTCTGGGAGGAAATTGCGTGATGAAAATCTAAGAGAATCTGGTTAAGGTCCCATCTCTTAAATGGTCCCATCTTCTTGCGATGTAGACCTCATATAGTAAAGGCATATGAGAATGACCTTGGGAGACCAGTTAAAGAGATGCTACCTACAGAATGGATAAGAGACAGCATAGCCCATAGTTGCATAATGGGTGAAGAAAGAGTTTTAGAAGGGACCTTCCTTAAGATATTCGGCTGTAAAGGTGACAACTATACTTTCAGATTTGCAAGATTCTTGCAATAAGGTTAAGTTAAAAGTAAAGGTTTCCCCATATCTGATTCTTGGGGCCGATGCTCATTTCCGTTTCTTAACAAAGGGAACCAGCATTATCCAAAGACATTTCCATGTTCATGTGGCCAGCATGACTACATACCGAGGCGTACAGAATGTTGTTACCTTCCTACCAAAGTGGTACCTATTTATCTACTTGCACTTACATGCTTTTGAACTGCTAGATGGGCAGGAGCTGGGTGGGGCAAGTAGTGGGAGCTCACCCCATTCCATGGCACTCGGGTCTCAAACTTGGGTTGTTGGCTTTCTCTTTAACCACTGAGCCATTGCAGCCCCTTTCTGTTAATGTAGTCTTACAACAAAGCAGAATTAGATTTTCTGTTTGTGTTTACTATCAGGTCTACTTGCTATGTTCTGTCTCACTAAACCTGCAGTCTTTCCACCAAAAAATATGAATGGCCCCATCTCAGCCTGTCTTTGCAACACCCAGCGTTTCTCTCAGCCCCCAGAGGATTTGGGTTTTGTTGGAAACCGCCTGTTGGTGGAATTTTGGTTCACCATCATTACATTTTTTTAAAATTTTACATTCATTTTTGTTGCTGTTTATTGTTTTATCTGTGCACTATTCTACGGTGTTTTTTTCTGAGGGAAGCTACATGAATCTTCTAAATCAATGAATAATGAAATAAATATACGACGTGTAGGAATATAAATTAGCCCCCTGTTCAATAATGCTGTACAAATTTGTTGCGAAAAGGATTTTTTATTGAAAAGAGCACCTGCAATTAAGTGAAGCAATTGAATTAATTCAATTTTTTTTTATTTATTTTTTTGCAAAGGCTCACGGTAAGAGCCCTTTCCTGCCTTCTAAAAATTCCACAAGTCTATAAACTATGCAAACTGGACTGGCTTTGCATAATTGCTCTCACTGTGCCTCACTTATTCTGTAATTTCACCTTCAGTAAGAACTAATATAAACAATAAAACTGCTCTGGCACTGATGATTCTACACAATCTATCTCAAAGACCTTCTGCAAAAGCCAATTTTTTAGTATCCTTTTGATGGTCTTCTGCACACACCGGTTAAGTTCTTAATTCCTTGCATGAAAGCTTGCAGTGTTGATACTGTCCAGATGTTGGCACTTTGGTGTTAGATTAGAAGTGTCAGAGATCCAAGGGCTACAGCAGGATTCTGAATGTTTGGGGTACAGTCTACACACCTCACTCAATGCAACAGAAATTCTTGAATTCCTTTAGCAGAGGTAATAAAAGTGGCTAAATGTAATGAGAATAAAAGATAACAATTTTTTTTTTTGGTCTCGATTCCATCCAGTTCTTTCTCTTAGAGTTTGGGGTTGCAATCACACTCCCCAGCCAAAGGTAAAATATAACCTTTGCCTTGAGTTTGTAGAGATTCTTAGTCATCCAGGGTATGGTTGTTCCAAAGATGCTTTTTAAGGAAGCAACTGGACTTTCTTGTTTTTTTTCTTTTGAACTTTTAGCTATATAATTTGAGATGAACACCCTTTGAATGGTGTGGGAGTAGGAATGGATTTCCAGAGGGAAAAAATTGCAGACTACAGGAACCATTTGCACCACTCAGGTGACCCTGAGGAAACAGATAGACCTCCAAGTGCTTCAACGACCCTCCAAAAGGATGCAAATGACCAGCTGTCTGCAAGGAATATCAATCCTTCTATTCCCCACCGTCCTGTCAGAGATGAAGAAGCTTCTTGGATGAGAAGCGAAACTTCTTCAAAAGAAAAACAACAACAAAGTCCAGTTGCCTCCTGAAAAAGCACCTTTGGGACAATCTTTACTTTGCTTTGAAAAAAATCCTTCTTTAGATGGCCCAGCGCTGTGGCTTAAGATAAGTCAACTTCATACGAGTTTTGATTGCAAATATGGAACTTGCAAATCAGATAAGTTTGCTCGGATCAGGAAAAACTGTGTTTGGAATGATTTATTCGACCTGAAGAATCAACCAAAGGGGGCTCCATATAGAGACCAGGATCCTTGCACAATGAAATGCATGTTGACATGCTTCGATGTCACAACCCGATGCACATTTTCTCAGAGATAAGCTGTATGGGTTCACTAGTATATATCCCCAGATCCATGGGTTTATAATTGCAGCCGGAATGCTACTTCTGTTTGATATTTACCTCCAGTTCTTCTATCTCACTGAAGCTGTCAGCAACACTTCAATTTCTCTTTAAGAAAATCCATCAAAGTGTAAACCAGACAGATTTATTCTTAATTACATCTCAAATGTGCTTAGCCTTTATAGCGCGGCAGTCACATTCCTCCCCTCTCCCGCCCCTTCCTACCACCTGGAGAGCCATGGCTCGGAATCCTTCACCTTTCAGCAATTCATCGCAACTCTGAGGTGAAAACACTGAGTACATTTGCATTCTCATTTCCAGAACGGCCTTTATTAGTCTTAATGAGACAAGGATGCTTGGCAGAACCAACACACTGCAGATAGACCCTAAAATCTAGAAAAATCCTTTGGCACAGAGCTCAGAAAGAAACCAGGGACACATGTGTTGGTGCCAAAGGACAATGGATGCCACACATAATATAGGCGATCTCTTTATCTCTAGCAGGAACAATGGAGCCATGGAAAACCAACTTGTAACCAGTTGCAACTACAAACAAAGATGCAAGCAGCCAGGAAAATATCTCTCTCTCTCTCTGAGAAGGTTGCCATGTTGAGGCAACTTGGGACTATTAATATTTTATGGATTTATTTATTTGTTTTAATAAAAAACAACAACACCTCAAGGTAGCGAACATATCCAACACAAATTCCTCCTCCGATTTCCCCCACAACAACAACTCTGTGAGGTGAGTTGGGCTGAGAGAAAGGGACTGGTTCAAAGTCATCCAGCTGGCTTTCATAGCTAAGGCAGGACTAGAACTCACAGTCTCCTGGTGATTGGGCTAAAGTCACCCAGCCAGCTTTCATGCCTAAGGTGGGACTAGAACTCACCGTCTCCTGCTTTCTAGTTGGGCGCCTTAACCACTAGACCAAACTGGTTCTCTGCAAATATGCAGAACATTTGTTTATGATTATTAGTTAGTCAACGCTAACATTTATATTTGCTGCCTTTTAGCCATAGTTGTGCAATTAAAGAACTAAAAGTAACTATGAAAAGAATAAATAATAAATTCAGTTATAATTCAGTTATAATTAGCAACCCACGGTCTGGCCTGGTTGCACCTAGTTAACTTCATCTGATGTAGAAAAGCCAAACAAGATCAGTCCTAATTAATATGTGGCTGGGAGTTCACTAAAAAAAAAATCCCAAGGCTGGGGTTGCGTTAGGGGGATTCACTAGAAAACTGACACAACATTCTGGAAGAAGGCAATTAAAGCTGCCAAGCAAAAGCTACACGGATGTGTCCCATGACATCACCAAGAATCAAACTTCACATGAAGGAGATGTGAAGCAACTTCATGCGAGTGTTGCTTTCTTCCAGCAACACTCAAAGCGATTAAATCATCACAGTTGATTAATGCAAAAGATCTAATGCAAAACGATTAGAGGGCTGGAAGGTAAAACTATGAAGAATGGTTGCAGGAGTTGGGTAGGTCTAGTCTAGTGAAAAGGAGGACTGGGGGTGACTTGATAGTCCACTGTTTAAGGGGATGCCCCAAAGAAGAGGGAGTCAAACTGTTTTCCAAAGCACCAGAAAGCAAGACAAGAAACAATGAATAGAAACCAATCAAGGAGAGAAGCAACCTAGAACTAAGGAGAAATTTCCTAACAATGAGAACAATCAATGGAATGACTTGCCTTCAGAAGTTGTGGGTGCTCCATCACTGGACAGCCATTTGTCTGAAATGGTGCAGGGTCTCCTGCTTGATCAGGGGGCCGGGCTAGTAGACCTCCAAGGCCCCTTCCAAGTCTATTATTCTATGTTCTATACTGGCTCAGCTATGAAGGTTGAGATTAAACTGAAAAATGGCCAAGAATAACAGTGCTTTTGCTGAATGACACCAGATGAGACTCTGTGGGCTGGATATTTTATATTTGAGGGCTATCGTTGAAAAAGTCCATCTCTGAATAATCCCGTGATGTCACATGGAATACCTGATACCAAGACAACTTATCTAGATCCTCTCTAAGTATCTTTTCTTCTCTTTTCTTTTTGAACTCCTGTCCTTCTGTTCACATTCAGATGAAGCTAAAGCACCGAAGATAAGAAAGCCATCTGAACTGCTGGCTGTTGATACACGACTGAAAACACACACACACAGACACACAGACACACAGACACACACAAAACCAAAGCTTCTTCTGCTGATAGATTTTTGCAGGAATCCAAAGGGGGTAAACAGTATAAATGCATAGCTTGAAGTCCCTGGCACAGCCTTTGCTTTAATTAGCAATTTAGCTGTCACTAAATGAAAATACATTTCACTTCTTATTAAAAAGGAGCCCATGATTCATACATTTTTAAATTAAAAGTGAAAGATGAAATGAATGCCAGAACAGTCAAAATGGTAATTAAAGTAGCATTCACTTCAAAACACAAAGCGCCACAGCTTGGAAGGCGGATGGAAGCGGGTGGGGGAAGGAAGATGGTCGCCTTGAGAATGTGCCAGAGATGGAATTTGTTGCAATTTAGGGAGCCTGCTGGTTCCTCCGGCAAAATGAGAATGAAAGAGGATGAATGGAGGCGAAGGATGATTGGCAACTTCCAGACCACTAATCTGGAACAACCCTTACCTAATCTATCACAGAGAGGAGGGGTGAACTTATTCTCCAAAAAGGGAGTAGTGGGTGGAAGCTTATCAAAGAGAGATCCAACCTAGATTTAAGAGAAAAGATTTAGATTCCCAGATTTAAGAGAAATTTCCTGTCAACAATTAATCAATCAATTAACAATCAATTAACTTCTGGTTTGTCTCCAGAAGTTGTGGGTGCTCCATCACTGGAAGTTTTCAAGAAGAAGCTGGGCAGTCATTGGTCCAGAATGGTATAGATTCTTTTTGTTTGAGCAGGGGATTGGACTAGAAGGCAAGTCGTTCCACTGATTAATGCTTAATTAATTAATGCTCTCCTCTCCCATCGATTATATACCATCAGGTGGTTCTGATCGTTCGTGACCAGACAGGTAGGACAGAGTGATGGGCTTTGTCTCAGTTTCAGAAGATCTGAATCCTTGCAATGAAGAAGATGACTTGACAAAATGAGGACCTTCATCCTGAAAGTCATCATGAAAACCCACCTTAGCTTCAGTTGATGGTTGTTGCAGAATCATACCTGGATGATTTTCTGAACTGAAGGTAGTTGTGATGTGTCCCCTTTACCAGCATGGTGTGATCAAGGTGGGATTTTTTTAGGCAGGTGACACCTTGAGGAGCTGTCCTTGAGAATAAGAAATAAGGAATCCAGTATCCTACCTGCAATTTCCCTCCCACCCTTCACTGTAAATGGAAGGTCATCTTTACGGGATTCTTCTAATGGAGCCTCCAAGAGTAAGGATTAGCACAGGGGTAAGTCTGGTGACAGCCAAAATGCAATTAAGCAAATGAGACATACTCCCCGATGAGTCCTAAAAGGATTTTTGACCTATATTCTGTTTTAATTTGTTCTCCTGCTCTTGTTCGCACCATCTTCCAGATGTACAAGGAATTAACATTTTCCAATTGTTCCTCAATTATGCAGTTAAAAAAAAAAAAAGGCTCTCCTGGTGCCCAGATTATGGTGTTCAGCACCGCAAACCACGTCAGTTTATATCATCGAGCATTTATTTATAGATAGATAGATAAATATTTGTAAATAAATAAATAAATAGTATGGAGAATCTCCAAGTGAAAGGGGCCCAGCTAATTTTAGGCAAGAAGCTACTTTAGAGGGGTATCTACATGGATCTAGATGGACATCCATAGATCAACCTGGGAGATATGACTGGATGATTGAAGCCTCGCTCTGTTTTACATGTGTACAATACAAGTAGCCCTCGTCTTACGACCGATAATGGAGCCTGCCTTTAACGGTCATAAATTATGTTGATCATAAAGTGACACAACCACATGACCAACCTGGTTTTGCAACTGTTTTTATTTTTTATTTTTATTTGGTGATGGTCATTGAGCAAGCTCTGTTCATTTTGGACCGGTTTTGCCAAAAGTCAGAAGTTAATGCAGGTTTTTGGCAAAAACTTTGTAGAAGTGGTCACATGACCACTAGACGCTACAAAAGCCTTGTAAATGTGGTATGATTGTCGTGTGCCCTTTGGCTAAATGGTCATGTAACTGCTGGGGAGGGAGGGAGGCTGGCCGTTGTGACTTCAGAATCTTGTTGTAAGTCCGTTGTTTTACTTCAGGTGTTTGCTAAGTGATTGGTCATAAGTGGAAAACCACCCGTGTACATGAAATAGAGATGGGGCTTTGATATCCTGGTTGCACCTGGTATTTTGAGGTTGTTCACACACACAAACACACACATAAGAATGTCCCTGCTGTCCTGTACAAAGTCAGACCGTTGATTCATCTGGCCCAACAATGCCAACACTGACTGGCAGCCCTCAGTATATCAGGTAGCTCTCACCTGTCAAAATAAAGACTGCAAGGTTAATTTCCCCAGCAAAATAAGGGGTGGGGTGGTGGCTCAGTGGTTAAGAAGGTGGGCTTGTCAGCTAGAAAGCCGGCAGCCCAGGTTCGAGACCTGAGCTCCCTGCGATGGGGTGAGTTCCCATTCTTGTTCCAACTCGAAAGCATGCAAATGTGAGTAGATAAGCAGTTCGAAAGCATTCAGATGCAAATAGATAAATAGATACCACTTTGGTGGGAAGGTAACAGTGCTCCGTGGTGTAATGCTGGCCATATGACCGCAGAAAAGTCTTCAGACAGCGCTGGCACAATGGCCTCGAAAGGGAGATGACCACTGCCCCCTAAAATCGGCAATGACTAGTGGAGTAAAATCCGCAGGGGGACCCCTAAGCAAAATAGAAGCCAGAGCTAGTAGAGATTCTCAAAGGTTAAGTTCTGTGTTTAAGAGTGGTTGGTTCCCTTGTAGCTTAATCACGTCTTCTACCTTAGTCCCTCTCCTCCAGCACAGCTTTAAGCCCGTCTTCTTACAAAAGGCATAAAACCCCACTGATCTTATCAAAGCTCAACTCCAACCAGCCTCCAGCCTCATCAGCTGCTCATAAAGGAAGTCCCATTGCTTAAGTTTTGAAAGTTTTTTTTTTCCAAGGACGTTGACACAATAAATATTTTCTCCCTGAAGAACATTAGGGAAGCAAATCCCTTGAGCATCACTTTTGGTTCAGTGGGTGATTAAACCCCATGATGGCAGAAGGTTTCTCTAGAGCTTCAGCGCATGGAGGAAGACAGGTTGCAATCTCCTCATCTCGATTGAGCTGTGTTTTGCTGCAAGATCATCTTTAATTGACTACAACAAGTTTCTCCCTAGTTGGGTGCACTTTGATTCACGTTTCAAAAGCTTCCCTGTCAGGTTCGTCTCAGAAGGTACCCTTGAAGTTGGCTGCCAGTTTCAGACAGATTCTCCTGCGGTGGTTTCTTTCTTTCTGTTTTTCTCTCCTTTCCTTCCCTCTTAAACAAAATTATTTATCTATACGCTTTGTCTGTACTTCACCTTTCTTTGGATAGAAAAGCGAGATGGAAGAGATACTGATTGCTTAATGGGGAAGATCCCACAGAAATAGGCTGTGTTTATTTTTATTATACTTTTGTTGTCTTTGGAAAAAAAAAATCAAAGGTGTTGCAGACAAGCATGAAAGCAGTTAAAGAATTTCTCTCTTTGTTCTTTTTTTCTTTTGACTAGAGAATGATGGCTCAGATAACATTTTCTTGCACAGAAACATAGGAACGTATCGCTTGCAAGGAAGCTCATTAGAATGGTTTGTTAAATAGGGGTTGCTCCTATTATTATTGTTGATATTGGAGATCTACATCACCTTTGGGTCAGTCAACAGTCCAAAGTAAAGCAGATCAGGAGTCAGACAAAGCAAAGATTTCAAAAATTCTACTTTGGATGAAAAGCTGGCAGTCCAGGTTCGAGACCATGCGATGGGGTGAGCTCCCATCCTGACCTCAGCTCCTGCCAGCCTAGCATTTCAAAAGCATACAAATGTGAGTAGATTAATAGGTACCATTTCAATGGGAAGTTAACAGTGGTCTGTGACATCATGCTGGCTACATGACCATGGAAATGTCTTCGGGTAACATTGGCTCAATAGCTTTGAAATGAACATGAGGGCTGCCCCCTTCAGTCAGCAGTAGCAGAGTAAAATCTGCAGAGACTCCTTTTACGTAACTACAGTTGTTGAAATGAACCCCAAGTACCTAGATTCAAATAACAGCTGAACTATAAACCATAGTTTAGGAATGACAGTAGCTAGATTAGCCAAACCAACCCATTTTTTGGTTTAATTTGATTGGAAAATGAGATTAAACCCACTGTCTTCAAGTATCTTGGGAACTGTTTCCATTTTTCTATCCTGCATTGGGATAGATAACAGTGTCATTGCTAAAATTAGTTTGTTTATAATTTTATTTATAGCTTGCATGTGTAAATTATAGCCTCCCTTAGTCTCTGCATTCAAATTAAATATTGGTCTATTATATGAAGAAAAGCATTTGTTACTAGATGGGACATGTGTTCGCTTCATTGAAATAAGTGTGGTTTGGTGGCCAAATTTTTTACTGAATTAAAAACCTCCAAGATCAACACCAAATAAATAACTTGCTCCAGGTTTTCAGTGCTTTTAATCAAACTGTCTCGTAAATCTTGCCAGAAAGATAAACGACTCACCTAGATAAATAAATAAAAAGTTGTTAAACATAATAATGAATTGCCAGGATTAAAATTTTCATTATGATGCCAGCACATGTTGTCTCTTAATGCAAGTACATGATCTTGAATATTATTAGCGTTTCAACAAATTTTGAATGTGACAAGCACAAGATTTAAGGAAGCACATAAATGAGCTTAAAGAGCTAATTAGGGTTCTGTTGGTCAGTTCAGCATCTGATAGGTTAGTAGTAACGCAGCTGAACAGGTATTCATTTTACATTAAATCTTTGGCTTTTAGCCTCACTTTTACTGTGCCTTGAATTTAGAGGATGAGGCTAAAATCCTAAGCAGGGTTCTCCCATGTTGCTGGGGAATTCTGGGAGTTGACATCCACAATTCTTAAAGTTGCCAAGTTTGGAAATCCCTGCCCTAGGAAGTTTTATTTTTATTTGTTAAATTTATTTGCTGCTTGTCTCACTGAGGGGTTATTTCTAGGTGGCGGATCGAGTTCAGGAGGAAACAGTCTCATTTGTGTCCCATTATCATCCCAATTTTATTTGGAGTAGGCAAAACCCAATAATAACCGAACACAACTGAATGTTGACTATTTGCAAATAATTGCTTGGACACTTCAGACAGGAATGCTTTGTAAAATCATGCCTGCTCTAAGAGAAAGGTTTGATAACATAATGTTTGAATCGTGGTGCACCTGCTTGGGGGCTGGAGATATGGAGGCTTTCTTCACAACCCCTGCAAAAAGATGGGCAGTCTGTAGTTGGATTTGCATGCTAAATCAGAATTGTTGATTCTGTTAGGCTTAGTTCAAGAATGGACAATCAGCAGCTCAAGTTTCTCCTATCAAAATCTACCTTTTTCTCCTCCCTCCCTCTCACTTTACAAAGCAAGCCTTCAGATATGCCTGCTAAATTTATATGCATGCTAAACAGAGGGATAGAATCAAGATCACTTGAAGTGTTAATACCACTTTATAATGCCTTGGTAAGGCCATACTTGGAATACTGCATCCAATTTTGGCCACCACAATGTAAAAAATATGTTGAGACTCTAGAAAGAGTGCAGAGAAGGGCAACAAAGATGATTAGGGGACTGGAGGCTAAAAGATATAAAGAACGGCTGCTGGAACTTGGTATGTCTAGTTTGATTAAAAGAAGGACTAGGAGTGACATGACAGCATTGTTCCAATATCTAAAGAGTTGCCATAAAGAAGAGGGAGTCAAGCTGTTCTCCAAAGCATCTGAGGGCAGGACAAGAAGCAATGGGTGGAAACTAATCAAGGAGAGAAGCAACCTAGAACTAAGGAGGAATTTCCTGACAGTTAGAACAGTTAATCAGTGGAACAACTTGCCTCCAGAAGTTGTAAATGCTCTAACACTGGAAGTTTTTAAGAAGAGATTGGACAACCATTTATCTGAGGTGGTGTAGGGTGTCCTGCGTGAGCAGGGGGTTGGACTAGAAGACCTCCAAGGACCCTTCCAACTCTATTATTCTATTCTATTCTAAATTTCAGGAAGCCTAATTCGCTTATTTTATTGCATTTCTTCTAAGCAAAGAACCTTCCCAATCTTCCTGTAAGTATATGAGGAAATAGCCTTGGGAGACAGAAGGAAGAGCCACAGCTAAGGCCGTAGTTGGATAAGAGACAGCTGAGGCCACAGAATAAGACAACAAATGCTAAGGGGAAATAAAAGATAGCAAAGGAGAAGATAGAAACAAAGCTGCTTTCAAATTCTGGAATACAGGTAGTCCTCAACTTACAACAGTATGAAGTAAAAATAGCACTGAAGAAGGGACTTATTTCCATTTTCACATTTATGACCATTGCACCACTCCCTTGATCACACGATCAAAATTCAGTTGCTTGGCATCATATTTGCTCATATTTACGACAGTTGTAGTGTCCCATGGTTGTGTGTGATCCCCTTTTTTGGCGACCATCTGACCAGCAAAGTCAACAGGGAAGCCAGTCTCACTTCACAACCATGTTACTAATTTAACAACTGCAGCAATTCACATAACAACTACGGCAAGAAAAATTGTAAAGTGGGGCAAAACTCACTCAGCGTCTCGTTCAGCAACAAAAAATGTTGGGGTCAATTTGTGGTTGTACGTTGAGGACAACCTGTATTAATAAGGAAAGAAGGGTAAATAGAATCCAGGGCCAAAATGAGGGTTTTGAAGCTGTCAGCCAGGGAAAAAAGAAAAGACATGGGTCTTGGGTTATCACAAACTCCAGAGGCAATTCTGGTGCCTGTCGTCATTCATCTTGAGATATCCATTTGTCTAAAAGCAATTAACACTTAATTGCTGCATAACCTGAATAATTTAGGGAGCCAAATGAGTAGAGCAGGCAAACAAGTACGTGTTCATTAATTTCTTTGTTATCACCATCTGTTTAATTAAAAAACTACTTTTCCTGAATGAGAGTTTACTATCTAAATGTTTTCTTAATTGAAAATATCTGCTGCAACACAGGTCAACATCTAGCATAATATATTTGAGCTTGTACATAAAGCAGGCAAACTAAATAAATTCTGAATTTCCTGATGGCATACGTTGCCAAGCAATATTCTGTGGAACTTGCTAACCCACCAAATTGAATGTGTTTCAATTAGGGATAGGATGTTTGGACAATCACCAGGTGGACATCATCTATCAAATATACTTTGATGAACTAAAAAGGAGATATATATATATTTTTTTAAAAGTAGATGGAAGCCCTATGGCTTCCCAAAAGTCTTATGAGGTGCATTTGTGTGTGTATTCAACTCTCCTTGAGTGAAAAGGTAAAACTGTGGGATCCTTGGTGCTCTCCAAGATTGGTTGTTTTCTTGCAGACATTTCATTGCCCAACTAGGCAACATCATCAATGTTGGAAGGTGAAAAATCCCAGTTCCAGAAGACAAATTGCAGTGGGATAGTGCCCTTTCTGAGTTGCATAGAATTCTCTGAGATCAGCTCTTCTGCATACAAGGAATTTTGCTTTGCTGCAAAATATATTAGGACTACAATTCCCAGCATTCTGAGGCAGAGTGGCCATTTTGGCATGTCCCAATGCAAGGCTGGGGAAATTCTAGGAACCATAAAGTTCCAAAGTCATAGCTTCAAACTCTTTTACCCAAGAAAGATAAGGATTGATGAAAAATCTTGTTTTCCAGATGTTATTGACCGCTGTTTCTATAATTCCTGACCCCCGTAGAGACTGGCTGGTACGGATGATAATTGATTGAGCTATTCAACTGCATGAAATACCAAACTGTAGAGTATTTTCCTGGGGTATATTTTAATTTTGCTCATGAAAGAGCTATGGAAGAGGGTGGATGGGTGGAAGCAGATGAGTAAAGTATTCAAAGGATAGAATAATGAAATTGGAAGGGATCTTGGGTGTGTGTGTGTGTGTGCATCTTACAGCCCACCCCCCTGCTCAAGCAGGAGACCCTATACCATTTCCGACAAATGGTTATCCAATCTCTTTTTAAAAACACCAATGATGAAGCAACCACAACTTCTAAAAGGAAGCTGTTCCACAGGTTAATTGTCCTCACTGTTAGGAAATTTCTCCTTAGTTCTAGGTTGAATCTCTCCTTGATTAGCTTCTGTCCATGGCTTCTTGTCCTGCCTCCTGGCGTTTTGGGAAAATAGGTTACCCCCCTCTTCTTTGTGGCAGCCCTTCAAATATTGGGACACTGCTATCATGTCAGTCCTAGTCCTTCTTTTCATTACAACAGACCAATCCAGTTCCTGCAACTATTCTCCTTCTATTTGCAGTCTGCTATTGTGACTGTGTGTTGCATGACCCATCATTTGAAGCTATAGGGCAACACTGTCCAAGACAAGATCTTTTCTCTAGCAGTACCCTGGTGCTTTGACAAGGTTGAATGTGAGTTAATTCTTTCTTCTCACCTTTGGAAGATTAATGAAGACAGCACTATCCCATCAGGCTTTAAATGGTTAATGCTATTTCATGATTTTACTGGCCTCCTTTTTTAGACTTCTGTTTAGATATGGAGCTTGATGCATTGATTTCATTGTCTATTACTTGTTTTAAACATGCACCAGCTTGTGTGCTTAGGAAACAGAGTGGGGAGACTTAGCTCTCCAAAAATTAGCAAGGGTTAAGATTGTCGGTTTCTGCATGTACTAACTTGGTGCGAAGTATCACTTCTGGTAAGCAACCAGAGTATGATAGCTTCAAATTCTGGACTTTTTCGATAACATTAATTAGTAAATGCAATTTTGGCTAGCATATCAGAAAGAGCTGGGAGACTTAATTGAAAGTAAGCCTCTTCTTTCATTCTTGCACCTTCTCTACTCCCAGCCGTGGGAATTCGTTTGAATGAAGGCTGCAATAGTTTCCCAACTCAAACAAGGGTTGCAAGGTGTTAAGTACACCAGGACTTAAAATAGCCCAATCACGGTTATTTCACTAGGTGGCAACATTGCATTAGGTTTGCATCTACGTAAATAACCCCGGGTTTCTTTTCTTACAAGGTGAAAACAACTTTTCTCCTTGGGAAACAGCTACAACACAAAGTTAACACAGGTAAATGAAAAGCAGTGGGGTAAAAGCAACCTGTGATTATAAATTTCAGATATAGGTAGGCAATGACCCGAAACAATCAACAATGATCCCATTCTTAGAGTAGCAGAAGAGCACAGCAAATATTTTTACAAATCTGAGGTTCATTGCAGGAGAAGTGTGTTGTATAGGAGGATGTGGGGGAAAAAAAAGCTACAACAATCACTGTGGATGGCTGTAAATTTCTGCAAGATGACATGCTTCCCTGTTAGAAAAAGGACACCATGTAATAGCTTATACAGTAGGTAGTTCTTATGTGTGGGTGAGTGGGGAGAGTTTTGAGTAGAAAGCCTGGATTAATGATTGAGTGAAAGTGCATCATTTTGAAAGGGGAGGCAAAAAAGACCTCTTGGATCAAACATTTTGGTCAATATCTGTCTTTCCTCAAGGGAAGGTAGATAGCTTTGCAAGATTCTTGTAATATAGGCGATCAACAATAAAATATCTACTTGGGCCTATTGAAAAGTGGTTCTGGTCGCTTGCACCTTAAAATCAAATCTTTCTTTCTTTCTTTCTTTCTTTCTTTCTTTCTTTCTTTCTTTCTTTCTTTCTTTCTTTCTTTCTTTCTTTC
>JANHFL010003649.1:224170-234253 GCA_032468155.1 Oxyrhabdium leporinum | reverse complement strand
GAATAGAATAGAATAGAATAGAATAGAATAGAATAGAATAGAATAGAATAGAATAGAATAGAATAGAATTATTTATTGGCCAAATGTGCCAAAACTAGCATCAAGACAAGGTATAAATGACTCTCATCTTTTTTGCCACTGAACGGTGACCTTAAACTGAAACCCACATCTCACTTGATAGAAGGTGATACCACAAACACAGAGAACTAAAAATAACCAGCTGTGAAATCTGATCTAGCATGCCAAGGATGATATGGACTGAGCTTGGCAGAAGTGTTTATGTCAATCGGCGTGTACCATAATGAAAAGAAGTGATTTCTTGTTTTGTTTTGTTTTGTTTTGTTTTGTTTTTCCCCTTTTGGTTTTCAAGGCAGCTGATGAGGTACTACAGCAGTGATAAAAGACATCTCTGCACCTACAGGAGCTTTTAGCGATTATGGAAAATGTCCTCCTGTGTACCCAACATCTGTGAATCCCACAGAAGGAACGGATAGACCTCACAGTTTGTGTCCTACTCTGTAGAAAATGTAATGCATCTGCCTGCCATTTTGGAGGTTTGGCTATTTGTTGAAGGAGACGGGAAACAGCTGGGAATAAATATATCTGAGGTGATACAATGCTAATGTGCAACAATTAGATTTTAGGAGGTTTCTGTTGTCCAAAAGCTGATTTAAGAACCACTTCTAAGTCAGCCAGCTCTGGAAGGAAGAAGAGAAGGCAAGTAGCCTGTTAATCTTTATTATACAGATTTATTTAAAGGAAATTAATGGCTGATTTGGGCCATCCTGTTCAGGGCTGAGTATGCAATCCTATGGATGATGTTCCTCTGGGAAGAATCTCATTATAAATATCTAAGGCAACCAGACAGGAGGAGAGGTTTATTTTCTGTTGTAACGGAATGCAGGAAACGGAATAATGTTCTTAAGTTAAAGGAAGGGAGATGCAGGGTGAATATTAGGCAGAACACCCTGGCAAAAACTATTCCATGGCTGAATTAGTTTACAAGGGATATAGTGAACATAGCAAATTGGATGTCTATGGAGAGTTTCAGTCATCCAGGTCCTGGTTGTCCCAAAGGTGCTTTTTTCAAGAGGCAACTGGACTTCCTGGTTTTTCTTTAAAGAGGGGTTAAAGAGGCCATATATATCAAAATTGAACAGCCCTGTCTCAACAGAGGGGAAAGGATACAACAGTGTCTATCTCCAACCTACAACACAGTCCTTTTAAGTTCCAAGAAAGCTCCACACCCATTTTCATGACTCAGGTGACCCTGATGACACCGATAAACCTCAAGGTGACCTTAACAACCCACTAAAAGGATGCAAATGTCCAGCAGTCTCCAAGGAGTATCAATCCTTCTATTCCCCCATCATCCAGTCAGAGCTGGATGAAGAAGCTTCTTGGAGGAGAAGTGAAATGTCTTCCAAGAAAAACCAGAAAGTCCAGTTTTGTCTCTTGAAAGAAGCACCTTGGGGATAGCAAATTGGAATTTATCAGTCACTAAGAACAATTGATGCTGTTTCTTAATAGCTTCAAGCTCCCAAAAGCTTACCCAGAAGCACTCAGCTGATCTTCCAGACTTCTGGAAGGATGTCCTCTGGACAGTGAAATCGAGGCTACCTTCGTGGTGCTATGTCTGGTAGAAACCGAATACTGAACTTTGCAATAAAAGCTTTATCCTAACAAGGGTGATGATTATTTTGAGATTCTTTGCTGGCTCAGGATCTGGTTGACTTGCCATCATGAAAGGAAGGCCAATGTTGCCTTCTAGTAGAGAACTCTACAGTGAGGCTGTTGGTCCCTCAACTGAAGCTGAAACTCAGGTTAATCATTCAGGAAGACCAAGAGAGTTCAGGAGACACAAATTCCATTGGAATGGCCAAGCCAAACATCATAGAAATGTTACAGTAGGACCCGTTAAGAGGAGCTGATGCTAGAAAAGACCCTAATGTTGCTAAGCTAAAGCAGCCCTTTGCCATACAAGAATGAACCAAAATATCTATTCAGTGATGTAAGACTGATCACCAATTCCAGGAAACATTTTAGTTGCACTTACTGCAGCTTAAACATAATGCTTTTTTATGGAATCTAAAGGAGCAATTACTTGAATTAGTTTTTCACATTGTCACATGTTGGGTGACTTGGTTTAGTGAATAAATGAAACAAGTAGCAAACATGGCTGGGAGGTTATTATTTGTTCACTGCATCTCACACATCGGTACTATCCACATAAACTCTGACAAGCAGGGCAAAAATGCTGAAAAACCAAAGAAGAGCAAATGGTTTTTCAGCAAACAAGTTCCATTCTTGTGTTAGCTCTGGAAATGCAAGATAGGACACATCCCCATTAAAAAATTTCCTCTATAAATAGGTATTGGTTTGTTTGTTACACTTTTGCTTCGATTCTCAGCAGCATACATAGAACATGAAAGCAATGAAAATATCTGGAGGAAAGCCACCAAGCTCAGAGAGCACTAAGGACCCCACAGTCGTCCTCTTCCTCCTCCTCATTCCCTTCTACCGCTGATGATGATGTTACCTAGTTGGGTCATGAAACGTCTGCAAGAAAACCACCCAGCTCAGAGAGCACCAAGGTTTCCATAGCAAATAAATTAATGAGATAACGTCTCCCCTACCAAAAATGGCAGGGCAAGTTACTGTATATACCCCACTCCCTTCTAGCACCGATGATGTTTCCTAGCTTGGTAACAAAACAAGGAAACAACCAAGCTCAGAGCACCAAGGATACCACATAACAGCTGGTGTTTCCATGCGATAAGAGACTTGGAACTTGTCCCTGTTTTGCCTCTTTCTAATTCAAACTTCCTTCATGTAACAACAACACCCAGATAAGCCACAATAAGCAAATAATCTCAGGAAAAGTCAGGGGGGGGGGGGAAAGATAAATATAATTGTTTTAGGGTAGTTTTTTAGGTTGTTTGGTTGTAAGTTACAGCAAGTGGGCTTTCTCTTATGCTCAGTTAAAATTTAATTGCTCGCTGACACGGTTCTTATTCCTCAGGCTGCAACTCTCTTTTCTAAACGAAGAAAATGGCGCCGGTGTTTATGAGAACTTACCAAGGCACCTTCCAATTGCCTGCCCTGCTATTTTGAAGAGCTTCAGATGGACTTAACGCGCTTCACATCTGATAGCTAATTTGATGTATTTAGAACTATGTTTATTTATTTATTATACTTCCATCCAGCTCTTCTGGTAAAGCACTCTGACCCTGTTGTCTGAGATTTTCAAGAGCTTCCCGTGTAGGCAATAAGTGGGAGATTTAAAAAAAATAAATCATCATAGACACTTTTAAAATCAACATTTCACAATTCACAGCAACGCAAATGGCAACTCTAAACAGAATTCGTGTATGAGTACACACACACACACACACACACACACATTTATAAACTCGAGTTAATATAAGAGGCTACGTAAAAAACAGCGACTTTGTATTCTGCAAACTTCAATTCGAACTTAATGTGAAATGAAAGAAACTTACGCTATTTAAAATAAATAATTTCTAATGGAAAGGTTTACAGAAAAGGGATGCTTGGATGCATTTTCCCGAGACAAAGCATAAAGATACCGGTGTACAAAATTAAAAATATGAGGCAAACTGAACAGGAGTCGCTGACTTCTCAGAGCTTTGTCAACTCTCCTCAGTGACTTAGTAAAGCAGACTATTATGGATATTGATCTGAGATGTTAGGGAATGGAGTATGACCAGTTTAAAGATGGCCCTAAACCATGATTAGCTCCACATAATTCTCCTCCATCAGCACCACTGGATAATTCCAGCCATTTTCTGGTCTTTTCTCCCTCGTATCCAGAGTAATTACAGTTTAGAGGTAGCCTAGAAGAAGTTGTGGCAAGGCAATTTCCAATCTCTGGAGTGGCTGTCTGAATGCATCAACCAAAGTCACCACGATCATCTAAAGTAGGAGTGGTGAATAACAGCCCAAGATCGTAATTTGGGGGAGAAAATGAATATCCAAGGAGTGGATGAATCCCTATGAATCTCCAACCACTAAAGAAAGCTGAAGAATGACTCATATCGTTTTACTTTGAAGGAACCCAACTTTGATGTCTATTTTTGAACTGGAAAACGGAGCATTGGTGAGATACATATCTGAAATACAGTAAGTCCTCAGTAATGTGCAGGGAAATGCTTACCTCAAGTCCTTTGCGCAAACTTTATGCATCGTAAAACTGAACTGAAGCAATCTTCAAGAAGAAGGGGCAATATTTTTTTTTGGGGGGGGAGGGGCATCAAAGCAGAGCCAACTTCCTGCATTAGAGTTTGTTGCTTAGCAACATGCCCAGGAGTGACCCCCTAGGTGGCACTGGAGCCCTTCCTCCACCCTTTGCGGATTTTCGAACACCCGCTTCATTTTGCACTGGAAAGTTTTATTGCTATTTTGCTTAATTAGAAAGAAATATCTTTGGAACAAACCTTTAAAGAGCGACAGGTATGTCTATGCCCATTTACCTTCTGCAGCTTTAAAAGGCTAATCAATATACACTCCACAGTATATTGTTTCGGTATGTCTAGACGCTTGATTGCTGACCATCCGAACATCAAGGGCAGGGTTATTTACTCTTTCCAATGGATTTAGATGCTGCAAGAGGACACAGTGCAGTTCAATTACATCGCTAAATCTAACTACCTTAATTAAGCTGCGCTGACTTTCATTATCCAGGTCCAGCAAGGTAACTGCCAGAGTACTAGAACCATCCTCTAAGGACTGTTAATGTCTTCCTTAAGCTCTTCTTTAGAGGAAGCAGAGAAGTGATTATTCTCTGGATCACATAACTCACTTCTTATCACAGGACTACCTTGGGTTGGAGGCAGAAGCTGCTCAGCATCTGTGATGCCTTCGGAAGGCCCTCTTCATCTGCCTTTCAACAAGCCTTCTGGGTTTGAGTACCTGCATAGGATTATGTTCAAAGCCTTTATTGTCATTGTACATCATGCATACAACAAAATTGGTTTAGCCTCTTCTGCTGCAGTCCATACAAGAATACAAGACAACATCCATAAACATCCATTGTCAGTCTCTAGGGATTGATGGCATGGGTTCCGTCCTCAAAACAGAGGTCCCTAGTTGCTGGTTTGTAGAATGTTCTAGTTCCACTCTTTCTCCTTTTAGGGGGTCTCCTCTAAGGATGGTAGCAAGGATGGGAGAAAAGCAAAGGAACAAGATGAGTCAGGGAGGCGCAGTGGTGAGAGTGCAGTACTGCAAGCTACTTCTGCTGATTGCCGGCTGCCTGCAATCTCCCCAGGCTCAAAGTTGACTCAGCCTTCCGTCCTTCCGAGGTGGGTAAAATGAGGACCCAAAATTGTTGGGGGAAATATGCTGACTCTGTAAACTGCTTAGAGAGGGTTGTAAAATACTGTATAGAGAGGGCTTAGAGAGGGCTGTAAAGTGGTATATAAGTCTAAGTGCTATTGCTATTCTCTGCTCATGTTATCCTTTTCCCTTTGGGGAAGAGAAAATTAAAGATGAAGAAAGGGGATTCCTTTGACGAGACACCCCACTGATAGCAAGTTTGCCTGAAGACTCCCAAGGAAAGTTTGAAATGAAGACTCATTTCCTTGCTGGATATTTCTTGGAGAAGCAGGTTGTACTTGGATGAACAAGCAAAGGACCATCCATCAATTTATTTTTTGGTTTTCCTTCCAAAGGCTTAAGCTGTCAAACTTGGTCCTCAACTTTATAATAATCCTGAGATTGGACAGGATGGGAGGAAAAGAATGGCCCAAAGTTACATTGGGAATTTCACAGAGGACCAAAGATTTGAATTTGGGCTTTCCTTGCTCCTTGACTTGGTTTCAAGCCACAATATGCTTAGTTTTAAGCCAAAGTGGTGTGTGTGTGTGTGTGTGTGTGTGTGAAACCTTAAGCTAACTATGGATCTAGGACAACATGGGTACTCCATCCTGCCTTCATTTGTTATTCTACCTGTTACATTGTATGAATGAGAGAAAAGGAGGGAGATTAAAGTATATTAAAACAAAAGGTTAGGAGGATTGTAAATATATTGGGGGGAGGGGTAAAAGTATGTAAAGCCATTGAGGACAGGGACTGATGCTAAATTCATGAAGTATTTCCTTAGCCCAAGCTTATTGTCCAGACTTGTTTTCAAGCTTCAAATGAAGATTAATTTGCCTATCTGCTGATCATGAATCAAGCTTTTTTATAGATCAATTAACTAAATAGCTTTCGAAGTGATCTTGGTGCATTTATATGGATGAAAATCTTCATTATTAATTGTCCTTAATATCGTTCCCTATTCATCCCTACTAAATGAAATTAATACCCTACGTGCTCTTTCGAGTTTGACACCACCCAACCCTTCTAAGCACTTCTTTTCGCAGTTAAACAAAGAAAGGAGGGGAAAAAAAAGTTGAAACACCAATTTTACATCTTTTCCTTTCTTTCAGATTGTCATCGTAAAATGAAAAGGACTTTATTTGCAGCCCAGCAAACATACAGCATGGCACTGCATCCAGGATCACAACTCTCTGAACTCAGGAAAGAGTGCAGAGAAGAGCATCAAAGAGGATTGGAGGCTAAAATATATGAAGAACGGTTGCCGGAATTGGGTGTGTCTAGTCTAGTGAAAAGAAGGATTAGGGGGTGACATGATAGCAGTGTTCCAGTATTTGAGGGGCTAACACAAAGAAGAGGAGATCCACCTATTCTCCAAAGCACTCCAGACAGGACAAGAAGTAATGGTTGGAAACTCATTAAAGAGAGAAGCAACTAAGAAGAACTAAGAAGAAATTTCCTAACAGTGAGAACAATCAACCAGTGGAATGGCTTGCCTTTAGAAACTGTAGGTGCTCTGTCACTGGAGGTTTTTAAGAAGAGACTGGACAACCATTTGTCTGGTATGGTATAGAGTCTCCTATGTTCTAATGCCAACTGGAAAACTTCAGCTGCTTTCTGTAAACTTTTAAGATGGCTCTGAGGCAGAATTATCAAAGGAAGATTAAAAAAAAAAGGAACAATGATTATCTTCCTTCCCTGAAGAATAGAGGGCCGTCAAGATATCAAACGGCTTAGATCCACACCTAGAATGCCTGAGCAATTGGCCAAGGGGATGCTTATTGATTTGTTGGAGATGACATCTTTCAAGTTTCCTTTAGTGAACTGACTTTTTGAACTGGCAGATCCCAATCATTGATATGACTGCAGTTTATTTAAGACACCTTTAGGAATGTTTGACAGGAGCTCCATTGGAATTAGTACACGGTTGAAATGTTTGACCCAAACTTCCTCTGCTCTACCCTGTCATTTCTGGAGCACAACATGGGAAGAGCTTTGCAATGGGACAAATGGTTTACGGTTATATAGTGTTGTGGGTGGAGAGAGAGGGAGAGGGAGGAGGAAGGAAGGAAGGAAGGAAGGAAGGAAGGAAGGAAGGAAGGAAGGAAGGAAGGAAGGAAGGAGAGAGAAGGAACAGAGGGAGGGAGAAGAGAGGGAAAGAGAAGGAAGGGAGAAAGGAGACAGAGGGAGGGAGGGAGGGAAGAGAGAGAGAGAGAGAGGCGTGGGGTATGGCAACTCTTAAAGCTTACACTTGATGTCCTTCAGACATATTATAAATGGGATTTCTAGTCCGATAGATTTGAAAAGTTGGGTGAAAGCTGCTATAATCAGAAAGTTCCTGAGCATAAAATATCAGAGAAGCTCCTGAGAATTTATATTTTAATGTCTCATTATGACACCAAGGATGGGAACATTAGGTGGGCATATCTATCTAACCCTCTGAATTAAACAGCTTGCTCAACCACATCAGCCATTATACCGAATTGGATAACCTGCAGTTTTATAGTCAGTCACCCACTGTTTTTCCTGCTCTTGCAGGTTTCTTGCCTCTGACACTGATAAATACCATAGAATAAACTGTTTCTATATTTAAATCTATAAACACTACACAGCTAGCAATAACTGTTACAAGTATTGATTTTATCTTGGTTTTGTTCAGGAGTGTAATTCCTATTTCAGAGAGCAACTTTGCTCAAATATTACATGAGAAGCTGAAGGGGAACAGAGACAGGGAGGGGAAGAAAGGGAGGCAGTCAGCTGCTTAGACACTGAACTTGAATAAACACATCTGTGAAAATGGTTCTAGAGCCCTTTTGAATAGAGCAGACCTATTTATCCATGTGAATAAACTGATTCATGTACTCATCAAGTTTAGACGTCACTCATCTGGCCCAGAGGCAATTCCAGGAAGCTTACCACCGTGTAAAATCAATCAGAAAGAACATTCAAATGAAGAAGGGTGTGTGTGTCAATCTATTTTCCAAAAAAAGAAGAGGGGGTCATACTATTCTCCAAAGCACCTGAAGACAAGACAAGAAGCAATGGATGGAAACTATTCAAGGAGAGAAGCAACCTAGAACTAAGGAGAAATTTCCTGACAGTTAGAGCAATTAATTAATGGAAGGGCTTGCCTCCAGGAGTTATAGGTGTGCCATCCTTATACAACACACCTATCATCGTATTGCCTATACATTCATACTAGCTTCAAATCCGTTTTTCCCAAATTTTGCTTCCCCATTTTACTTTCTCTAGTGTCAGAGTGCTTAACGGTTGGTTTTAACATTTTCTTGGATGATATTGTTGGCTTTCTTGACCGTTGAAAGAGAAGAAAGAGTGATGGCATAATTGTGGGATATTTTTCATCTCCTTGTCTATGGAGGTTCTCTGTCATCCAGGTGCTTTTTTTTTCCCCCCAAGAGGCAACTGGACATTCTGGTTTTTCTTTGAAGATGTTTTGCTTCTCATCCAAGACTCTTCTTCAGCTCTGACTGGATGGAGGGGAATGACCAACCATCTTCAATGAAATCCTTCTATTCCCCACCATCCAATTAGAGCTGAAGAAGCTTCTTGGATAGAGAAGCGAAACATCTTCAAAGAAAAACCAGAAAGTCCAGTTGCTTCTTGCAAAAACACCTTTGGTATTTTTCACCCTTGTTTTTTTTCCATCATCTGAAGATTCATGTCTTCGTGTAAAAGTTGCATAGTTTCATGCCTAAAGTGGGACTAGAACTCATCGTCTCCTGTTGATTGGCCCAAAGTCACCCAGCTGCTTTCATACCTAAGGTGGGATTAGAACTCATTGTCTCCTGGTGATTGGCCCAAAGTCACCTAGACAGCTTTCATGCCTGAGATGGGAGTAGAACATACTGTCTCCCATTTTTGCTTGGTGCCGTAACCACTAAACCAAACACATACTCATATGTGATGTAAGAGAAATAAATATTAGCCTGAAGAGAACTTTATCTCTTCTATTAATTATGATAATATTACCAAGTTGGAAATATTTATAGTAAAACATATTTACTACCCTGGAAGAAAATAGCTCAAATATGTGGGACTTGTTGTCTAAAGTGATAAAGCATGCTCTCCAGCTGCAGTTTTGCAATAGATCTCACTTCAACAGAAATGCAGTGAGGTCTTTTAAGTAACATCATAATATTCTGACACGGCTGACCTTATAAATAATATTGATGTTGGTGCAATCTTTGATATTATTGAATGTCAAGCTTCTGATGGGAAGCTAACAGAAGGGTCACACAGAAAATAAATGGGCAAATGACACTGCCTCCTTTTAATTCCTCCCTAAAATATTATGCAGTGAACAAATGGAGGGAGGTCAGTTTAATCGATCAATAACATTCTCGTTCCTAAAATTGCCAGGAAAAAATAAATAAACCACGTGGCTTTCCTGACCTGTCGGAATGATTCCTGCTTAAAAGAAGACTGAAATATAGTTTGAAATCATTAAAGCTTGCAAATAGTTAGGCAAAGTGAGTGCCATTTGTTTGGTAAAGATATGGTAGAAAGATATTTTGACAAGTTTTAAAGATTCTGTTATAATGGTGTGCAACAAAAAATCCCTTCTACTCTTCTTTTTCTTATCTTAAAATGCTGACACCAATCTTGAAAGGAAAACCTTTATCAAGAGGTTTCACTGTATCCTGGCCAATCAATTTCCTTTTTGTAATTTTTCCTCCTCCTCCTCCTCCTCCTCCTCCTCCTCCTCCTCCTCCTCCTCCTCCTCCT
>JANHFL010003649.1:208016-222002 GCA_032468155.1 Oxyrhabdium leporinum | reverse complement strand
TCCTCCTCCTCCTCCTCCTCCTCCTCCAGTGTTTATATATAGATAATTATTTTGGCATGGGGTGGAAAATACCTTAAATTATTAACACCTTTCTCAATAGTATTTGGGTATAATATGTAGGCTCTTTGATAAGGATTGTCCTAGGTAAACAATTAGCGGTACATCGGAAAGCAGAACATATAGGCAAGCACTGGAAGGATTTGGGTTGAGTTTGAGATTTTATACTGAATAGTCATGCTACTTAAAATGAGGAGCGTATTGCTGTCTTTCAACAACATATTTTTTTATTCAGACCAAAGGCTCCTTTTTATTATTCTGTCACAATATTAGATTGGGTGCATTGTTAATCCAGGGGCAAATGTTTTCCATCATATCTCAGTGCTTTAATTTTGGATCGAGACCATTTTGGAGCACTGATAAAAACACAATCTATTGAGAATGAAGGCAAATATAGATGTGCCAGGATAATGTTGCAGGATCCATTCTGAGTTGGTCACCAGGAACAGAGATTTATTCTTCCAGGTCTTTTGAACTCGTGCTGGAGGCCATCATCAGGGAACGTCTCTCTCCAGAATGTGTGTGCGGGGCCATTCTGCAAATCGTATTTATATGGTGTCTGGTTATATGTGGCTTTTAATGGATAATTAGGGTGTGGATGGATGGCTTTTAAGTTGTTAGTTATCGTTTCCTTGTGCCACCACATCCTCAGCTCTTAAGTACCTGGCAAGCTGATGGTAAATCAGCATTCCTTTTGACAGACCAGGGGCCAGTTTTCCAGGCCTCAATCATTGATCTAGAAATGTACACATTTCAGCAGCTCAGTGCACACATTCTGGAGAGATAGAAGTTCACTAAGAACGGAGTCCAGCATGAGCCTGAAAGCTTGGTAAAATAACTTCTGGTAGCGGTGACCAACTCAGATTGGATCCTGCAACATGAGTTATTGACTGGGCTACATGAAGCATGTATTAGTAATATCCAAGTCCTAGTACATCATATAAGGCAGCTTTCCATAGTTCCTTTCAGATGTGTGACATTACAGCTCCCTCAATTCCCTGACAAAATGACAGGTTGAAAATTATGGAAGCTACAGCCTAACACATCTACAGCAAATCAGTCTGGGGAAGACCAGGAAAGAAATTTATGGGATGACGAAGCTCAGAGAGCACCAAGGACCCCTGAGCTACAAATATTCTCTTTTAAGAGATTTATACTCTCATTCCTTCTTAAATTATAACTTGCTCTATCCTTTGAGGTTCACCATGGATAACAAGGTTTATTGGCTGAATCTTTACACACTTCAAACAATTCTAAAAGTTACTTTCTCCATTCTGTGCTGACATAGAGTCTTTCCTAATATCAGTTCAATTGGGCCAAAGCTTGTGAAATCAATGGGGCATAAGTTCATATTGAATAAATTAAGTCTCACTGACTGCAATTAAACAAGCATGGCTAAGTCTGGATTTAACCCATAGCATTTAATTTAACCTTTCCCACTTCAGATTAAGGACACTTCTTTCATTTCTGCTGCTGTTGGTCCACAAGGAACAGGATGGAAGATTTCTAGTCAGTACCTTCATGAAGTAAAGCTTCATTAGGTCTCCATTGTTAAGCTTGTCCGAATCATTTCAGACAGTAGGTTAAGTCAGCATGCATGTCCCATGAGACTCTGGGTTTGTTTTGCAATTAAATTAAGAAGGACATAAACCTGTACACATACTGACGACCTATCAACCCAGGAAATACGTATTAACAAAAAGCAGAGGTTAATTTCCTGAAGAACGTAGTCTGCAATTGCCCTATTTGAGTGACCTGTTCTCCATATCTATTATCAAGAGACAAAGAGACAAAATTACAGTATTGGTTTACATAAATAAACAAAATCTGTTTTTTATTCTGTTTCTCCCCATTAAGCTGAATACATTTTAATCACAAAATCCACTGAGTTGCCTTGTTATGCCTCCCACCAGAGAACAGGAATATAGGGAGAAGAGAAGGAAAAGGAGAATAAATCCTCTTCACCTAAGCTTGAGTTGACATAAAGGATACTGGGTGAAACTTATTTGATTGTCCATTTTCTTGATTCCCCATCCTGCCTTATGCTTGTTTCATATCACTTCAGTTACTTGACATTCCACCAAACTAATGAGTGATATAACAGATTTCATATACCTTGAAGCTGCTTTGGTTAGAACCAGAAAAAAAAAGGTAAAGAGTGTTTTACAATAAGTAGAATTAAAGATTCTTTAAATATACCACATGTCACTCATGAACTGGAGAAAAGATGAAGAAAAATGATGTTACCAGGTCATAGTGGCACTGTATTTAGATCCAAGCAGAGAAAGGGCAAAAGAATCACCCTCTAATATCAGATGCATTTCCTGTAAAACCTCTGTAACAACCCTCCACAACTTAATGACTTCTGGAAATATTGCATTACATTTCACATTGTTCTATCCAGGATGCCCCTCAACCATTTGGTTAAAGATGATGGGAACTGGAAACTAATACAAGTGGAGAGCGTCATGTTGGGAAAAAATGATTTATAAAATTTTAGAGAAGAGCCATTTGCTAGAAGAAAAATATGGGCAACAATAAATTATTACTTTAAAAAATACAGTGTATTTTCCCCTCTTCTTTTTCCTTGTCTGGCTATAAATTGTAGTGTCATTATATGCTATTTCATTCTGTTCACCATTCATTAATCTAAACGTCCAATAAAGCATTCTGTAATTTCAAAATGCTTTCAGGCTATTCTTTTGTGCCAGGTTTTCTTGTATAAAGTTTTGGTAACATGGATATGCTTTTAGTAAAAGATGTAGTTTCTCTCATAGTGATGTGGATACCTAGAATGTCAATGAGTTAAATTATGGGTCTTGTTTTAATACTGGAGATAAAAGTTAATAATGCTAGGGCTACTTAGAAATCTTCCTGATAATAGAACTTTGTACTTACTGTAAGTGATAGAAGCCAAAAAACCTTCAGCAAAAATTTCCTTTTATATCAGAAAAAGCATCATTTTTAAAGTAAAATACAAGGCAGGACAAGAAGCAATGGATGGAAACTAACCCAGGAGAGAAGCAATCTAGAACTAAGGAGAAATTAACCAGTGGAATGGCTTGCCTTCAGAAGCAGTGGGTGCACCAACACTGGAGATTTTTAAGAAGAGATTGGACAATCACTTGTCTGCCTGAGCAGGGGGTTGGACTAGAAGAACTCCAAGGTCCCTTCCAACTCTGTTATTCTGTTAACCATTATTTGAGAAAGACCAGGTAGGAAAAGCTCACTCTGTAACAAGTGGAAATTCCTGATAGATTCCAAAATAGGATTTCATATATACATAGAATGACAGGAGGCTGTGAGTTCAATCCTAGGTAGAGGCAGATATTTCTCTCTCTGGGCACGCTGAGAATATGTCTGGTGAACAAAACTCTGCATTGGTGACAGGAAGGGCATCCGGCCATTAAAACATTCTTCTAGCTTCATTCAGTTGCCCAGACTCCACCCCGCAAGAGATTATGGGGTCATTAAAAGAAGATGATAGAATGACAGTATTCTTTTTTGGGATAAGCAGAATTATGCAAAGTATAGAACTCACATTAAGCAAAACAATGGAAAAGGTTAAGGAAAAGGTAAGGAAAAAATGTAGCTGAGACTATTTTACACTTTGCCTTTCTACTCTTTCAAGCAAACTTTGCTTTTACCAGGTCTATACACTGATTCACACGTTGATTGTTTTTATTATTTTTGAAAACCCTCCACCTTTTCCTTCTTCTTTTGAGAATTTCATAACATCATTCAGCTATAAATTTCTGGGTGTTTCTTTTCTTCTCATCTCATTTTTCCATCGTATGCAACCGTCACTTATTATAACAAGTGGGCAGAATCACACTCTAACACACAGTGGTTTTTATCAAACATTCTTTTCTCACAAGGACCATATGCTACCTATTCATTTTCTACTTACACATTAAAAAAAATCCATATTTGGTAAACTTTAGTAAACCAAGGTACACAAATTCATCAACTTGCTCTAATTTTTTCATCATTTATTTATATTATAACTTATTTATTCCATTTGCCCTGTAAATAGTATTACTTTGATCTTTGATGTTGATGTTTATTTGGAGGTTTCTTATTTAGACTTTTTCATCTACTTCAAAACAGTTCTTTTTAAAAAAATCTTCCCAAACATTATTTAATTCTTAATTATTCCTTAATGTCTTCTGACTACACATATTTTGCAATTATCTTTCTCAATGCACATTATATTTTTCTTCTGATTTTAGTAAAAATTATTTACAAACAATGCTGGTGGTTTTTGAGGGGAGATAGTTGTTTTGGTTTGTTTCCTTATCCATAAACTCTTTCACTTCATTATACTATCAAGCATTTTTTCCCCATTTCCCATTAGTGTGACTTCATATATGTTTTGATCCTCTGAAACATTACTCTTTTCACTGTCTATGGAGATGCTCAGTCATCGAGGTCCTGGTTGTCCCAAAGGTGCTTTTTTTCAAGAGGCAACTGGACTGTCTGGTTTTTCTTTGAAGACATTTCACTTCTCATCCAAGAAGTTTCTTCAGCTCTGGACTTTTCCAAACAGCTTTCACATCTCCTTTCTTGTATACACTTCCATTCCTTTTGTTGGGAGATTAATGACTTTCCCCTATGGAGCCCCTCTGCTTTCTGTTGTAGCAGTAGTCCAACGTCCACTCTATTTCTTTCATCTTTTTTCCATGTCCATGTTTTTCCATGTTCCATTGGTGTTCTGAATTCAACATCTCATCACTGTTGTATCCTCTTTGCCTGCAGTCCCCAAGTTCTTTGGCACAGTAACCGGTTTCATGGAAGACAATTTTTCCACAGACCATGGGAGGGGATAGTTTTGGTTTTTATTGCTTATCCACCATTCACCTCCAGCTGTACAACCTGGTTCTTATCGGGCCATAAACTGCTGCCAATCCAGTGGATTAGGGATCTCTGTTCTATTGATTCTCTTAGCCTTTTACCATAATCAATGAAATCAGTCATGTTGTTCAATTCATTCCTTTTTTTATGTGAGTATAAGAATATACTGATACTCCAACCACTTATTCACCACATAAACAGGTACTCATCAATCATGATCCTCAGTTTCCCTGCAAAAAACTCTCTCTTTGTTCATTATTACCTTTCGTTGAAATGTTGTGGTACTACAATGTAGAATAGCTGAGAATATATAAACTCCTTTATTCAAGAAATACATTTCTTTCTTCCTCCTGAAGGATGAGGATTTATTTGTAATATCTTTTTTTTAAAAAAAGATTCAGTATGCTTGGTTTTATATTTTAATGAGACTGCTGTGGAATCCCTCACTAAACTAGTACAGTTTCATTTCTAGTTTTTGCAAGCAAGAATGCTAAATAATAATGTTTTATTCCAGCTAATTATGTCAACAACATTATCCTTGTGTATCAGATGGATTGTGGAGGATAATTGCAGCATTAACAGAAAGAGCACACTAGACAAAGGAAAAGAAGAGGGAGGGAGAGAGAGAAGAATTAAATAAAAGTGTATTAATGACATGGTTTTGCTTACACTCTGGTTTTCTCTTGAGTAATGAATGTGTGCAGTAATTGAAATAAATATGAATCAATCTTTTTTTCCATGTATTTCTTCCAAAGTAATGAGGCTAGCCTATCAACCATTCCTGTTTGATTTAATCCTGGTGTTTTTTTAAAGGGGGGGAGGACAATTCTCAAAAAGTAAATTTCAATCTGTTGGGTGCAAGAAATTTTGTTTAATTGGTATCCAATGTGCAGTCACATACCTATGGTTTTTTATCACATTTTCTTGAGTTGAACTCTGCTGCTCCTAATGCTAATCAAGAATAAATTCCATGGTATGGATTTTAAGCCAAGTCATGAAACAAATGAGCATCCTAATTATTTGTTTATGACTAAAAGTAATGGAATGTTACCAAGACATTAAATTTCATTAGCAACTGCTTGATCCCTACACGCACATATCCCTATACACATAGATAAAATGAACCAGGCTAAGCTAGATCAATCTTACACATTTAAATGGAAAACATCATTTTATACATTCTGACATCCAGTAGTCATTTTGATGGAACAAGGAAATATATTCTGTAGTACAAGAAATATAGTGTCTTATGCAAAGGTTTGTTAAAGTTACACTTTTTGGCTTGTTTATTACCTTAAGGATAGAGACATAAAGCAAAACACTTTATTTTTACTCCATGTTTATTTCTATGAAAAAGCTTTGAACCAAAATTTGTGAAGAATAAGCAGCTAGCTTTCCATTATGACCCTGAAAAGCCAATGAAATCTGACTGAATTTAGACATTACATACAAAAGGTAAAAGTAAAGTTTTCCCCTGTTCAGTCATATCCAACACTGGAGGGAAGCCGGTTCGGGCCAGTTCGGGAGAACCGGTATTAAAAATGCTGGCTGGCCCTCCCCCTGCCTGCCCCACTCCTTCCAGGAGTCTCCACGTGCCCCATTTTGTCTCCCAGGTAAGTGCAAGGAGGCCCACTAGGCCCAAAACAGGGTGTGGAGGGGGGGATGGCCATGCCCACCCAGTTATATAATCACCCAGCCACGCCCACCCAGCCACGGCCACAGAACTAGTAATAAAAAAAATTGAATCTCATCACTGGGCAGTTCTCATCTCTGTTTCCTAGCCAGCATTGCCTGAAGATGCTTCTATGGTCATGTGGAAGGCATGAATATATGCCAAGGCACATGGAACGTTGTTACCTTCCCATCGAAGTGGTACCTGTTTATCTGCTTGCAACTGCATGCTTTTAAACTGTCAGGTTGGCAGGGTTACAATGCCATAATATTGTTTGATTTCTATTCATGTAATGTGAACCAAAATGGCTTCTTAAAGCAAGTCATGGCTGAAGATGGCTTATTCCTGGCTTAATACAATCAGTGAACAGGAACCAAAATCCATGTTCTTGTGTGATGAAATGAAATGTTAATGTCAGCGTTCCATTGAACGCTGCCAGCGTTTATTGCAGAAACCATGTTGGCACATCTGGGAAAAACCTGAATCTGAAAAAAAACATTTTTCCCCACCCAAAAGAATTCAAAGATCCACCTCTTCTCCACCATCATACATCACATTCCCCAATCAAAGTTTATACCCATCATCCCTCATTAATCTTGTCATTCCTCTTCCAGATGCTGACTAGGATGGCCTTGACACATTTATTAAGAACGTTGTTATGTCTAAATTATCTTCTAACTACATGAGAAAGTAAAACCCCCCCTTTTTTTCTCATATACTTTTTGTGGCAGCTTGCAGAGGCCTCGCAATAATGGCTTCCAAAGCTGACCGGTGGGCTACCAATAAATCAAAATGGCTGTCAATATTTGTATCCCGGAGTTGAAATGTGGGGTGCTCGGTGCTCTCTGAGCTTGGTTGTTTTCTTGCAGATGTTTCATTCTCCAGCTCACAGGTGATAATGTTACCTAGTTTGGGTAATGAAATGTCTGCCAGAAAAGAACCAAACTCACAGAGCACCAAGCACCCGTCAAGATGACTGTATTGGTACAACTCCGATGTGGTCCACGGACTGACAAATAGCTCTGACTCTCTAATATTCAGCTGTAAAATGATTCCTAAACTATGCTGCTTAGAGGAAAACAAGGAAGACCTATAGGAGTTCTTTAAATATTTAAATATTAAATATTTTAAAAAGTTAAATAGAATATTTTTAAAAAGCCCAAACTTTCAATCTGTTAAGCCTGATTTATTTACCAAGATTATGTAGATGAAAAAGGAACCTCAGTGAATAAGGCAAGTTAAATGGAGAGTGAAATGAACACATATTAACTGTTTATTGTTAATAATGTCAGAAAAAGGGGTTTTTTTTCCAGATTCTAAATACATTTTTTTTCAGGAGAAAAGCTACACATACTGATGCAGCTTAGGTTGCAAAGGAAAGGCCTTTCCTGAATAATTTACTTTTTAATACTCAGTATTAGATTCAGCTCATGAATTCTATGTATCAAATCTGGTTGCCAGATCACATGCAACTGTGATATTTAATCTTCCTTGAAGCTTAATTATTACAAAATTATCTTGGTGAAGTTTTGGATTTTAATCAGTGCCCAAAGTGAGAAGAAAAAGGAAGTGACATGTGTGGGTGTATTGACAACTACAGTATAGTCTTTATGTTTTCTACAAACGGGATTAATAAAGAAATAGCCCTCAGGGTCATTTCTTTTAAGATGAACAGCCACATAAATGTGATAAATAAATAAAATAATAAATTCTACATTTGCTCAATCCAGCCATCTAACCAAGTGGAAGAAAGTGAAGCCACATGAAGTAGCTAAGCAATGTAAATTCTAATTATTTATTGTTTGAAGGAGAATCCACCAGATACAAAATGAACTAGTAAGAGACTCTATAGTATAAACTGTTTTATAAAGCAATAAAATGTCTGATCTCAAACTAAACTAATATATCCGTGGTGCTTTTATGGTGAAAGGATTTGCCAGTAACATCACTGTTGCCCTGGGGATGCCCAGTTGGGGGCTCCTTTTGTATCCCTGTTAAGTTGCCCACCAGAGTAGTACTCGTTTATCTACTCACAGTTGCCCGCTTTCAAACTGCTGGGTTGGCAGGAGCTGGAGCCTGTGATGGGAGCTTACCTTGCCCCAAGACAGCAATGGGTCTCAAACTATAAATAAGTATAGACTATATAAATAAATATACTAACACAATATTAATAAGGAGATGATAGGAAAATTATTGTTGTCTTCACCCCTATGCAGATGTGCAATAAAATAATAATCAAAACTATTCTCCATCCAACCTATAAAGTTTAACTCTCTCCAAGTTTAATTTATCCGAACATCGATCATCCAAGTCTTTAGATAAAATGTCCATTATTTGTAGCTGTTTGCTGTATGCTTCACTCTTTTCCTTTAGGGATAGAATATATGGGGTTGAAGTTTGGTTTTAAAATCCAACGTTTTCGAGAGAAACTCCTTCTCAAGTTTATAATTTGTCACAAAAACAAGACGACCCATCCCCATCCTTTGCTAGTAATTCAAATATCAGATATCTGTCAATTTTTAAAAATTATTATTATCTCTCGCTTCCTCACTTTGCAACATGTAGGGTTTATAATTTTGCACAGCAAGGCAAACTGGGAACAGCAGCTGAGAATGGATAGAAGAGCTCAAATTAACTAAGAAGGGTGTCGGGCAACATGCGGAGATACCGAGATAACTGGAGTGACAAGGCCTGTCTATCAGCCGAAGGTGGAAATATCATATGGAGATTTTTTTTCCCTGGGATTTGCTTAAAATGGTTAGACTCCCCATCCTTTCCCAGTGTGCAACTGTCTATCTTCTTTACACTTGCAAAAATTAAAATGACTGTACTCGATAAACACACCTGCAGGAAGCTACCGCTTTGCGTTCCTCAAATAAAATCCTGTAAACCTTAAAGGATATTGCTTATTACAGTTTGGCTCAAAATCAGATCTCCGCCCCCTCCCCATTTGTTGTTTCTGGACTGTAATATATAAAGTCTTAATACGTGATAAACTAGATTTCCTCTAGTTTAGTGGAAATAGAGAAAGATGAAATCCTGTGCAGGCATTTTGATGCAAAAACTCAGTGGGCGCCTCCTTTGATGGTCACTCTGTCAAAATGCATGGGGTTAAACGCTGACATACTCTATATTTCTGCAAATGCAACCAATCCTTGCATACCTAAGTGTCATACAATTTTAACAAGTTATCGCTAAAAGCTGACTGGCGTCCTTTACTACCTTAATCCTAGCCACCTATTCTTTCTTTGAGCAACATGTTGCTTCCCTTCCTTACATCAGTCTGTAAACAGCTGAGAGAGAGCTGTAAAGCACTGTGAAGCAGTATATAAGTCTAAGGGCTATTGCTATTTGGACTGAATTGTCAAATGACATGAGAACAGAAGGGGTAGGACTGCATCTAAAGTTGTTCGTTGGAGCCTATTCTCAACTGCTAAAAAATAGTGTCTTCTTTTTTGTGTGTCCCCTGCTGGAGAGCTCCCAGGCTAAATTTGCATTTCTTAACCTTCACTTAGAAGGCTACTCTCAGAGAGGCAAGCTTTGATTTGCTGGATGTCTCTTTCATTATTCTGTATAAAAAGAGCAGTGTGAGAATTACACCGGAATCTTGTACCAAAACACATTGTGGGATGCTAAGACTCAGTGCAACAGTATCTTGAATAAACAGACATCCATACTCTCTGTTTTATTCTAAGCATGTTGCCTGATGAACAAGAATGATATATGCCTTGAAATCTTCCAAAGAGTAGAAACCAATTAATCACGTTTATGCCTGGAAGGTTCTCTAACCGTGATGAATGACAGACTTGCTTGTGGAGTGTTGCTGAATAACACAATAAAATGTTTACCATTAATGTAGTTCTTAGCCACAGAATTGCTGACCTTCGTTATGTTCCTGACAAGCTCAGTTATCAAATTTTGGAATTTTTGGCTCCATGTATACAATTCATCGAAGGCTTTTCAGGAATAATGCAGAAAATTGTGTCGGATGGTATGAGTGACTTGCTTTCATGGGACACATGGGGGAAAAATGGTGATGAAATGTTGGCAAGAAAACCATCAAGCTCAGAGAGCATCAAGGGCCCCACAGTCTTGACTACGTCATTCAGAATACCACAGTACCAGAGTTGGAAGAGACCTTAGAGGTCTTCTAGTCCAATCCCCTGCTCAAGCAGGAGGCCCTATAACATTTCAGACAAATGGTTGTCCAATCTCTTCTTAAAAACCTCCAGTGTTGGTACCACAACTTCTGGAGGAAGTCATTCCACTGATTAATGCTTAACTGATTAATTAATGCTCTCCTTTCCCATTGATTATGTGCTATCAAATGATTTTGAACATTAGTGACCACATTGATAGAATAATGTGCTTTGACTCAATTTCAGAAGATCAGAAGTCTCTTCTGAAAAGCCTCCAGTGATGGGGCACCCATAACCTCTGGAGGCAAGTTGTCTCAGAAGTCTTCTCCAAGACCAAACTTTAAAAGCATCAATACTCTTCCCAACCTGCAACTCTCATGAATGTAGGTTTACTCAGAGTTGGGGAAAAAAGTCACATTTTTTGTTTCTTAAGTATTATTCTTGTTGTTTTTCCATAAGCTGATTTCTCCTTTTCCTTCCATCCCCTCCCCCATTATCCATCCTTAAATAATGCATGGGTGCAAAACACCTCTGAGTTTATATTTATTTCCAAGACACAGAAAAAACAGGTAAAAATAACTGTGCTAAAATTACAGCTTCTGGAGTGTTACTGTGGTAAATAGCACTTTGGTAAGAATGCTGAAATTACTGTATTTATCAGAGAAGCCCTCATTACAGTAATTTACAACAGTGTAACTACAAAGTTTCTTATTACTTAATATCAGAGCCTTAACAACTAAATTTATAGCTGTATATCAAATTACAGTATTGTAAAGGTCATCCTGTAGTCTATGTGGGTCTTGGAATAATACATTATGGTTTATATTTTGTACTTGTTGGAAGATTTGCTCAGAAATAAAAAAAAAATACTTAACTCCTGCATTTTCCTGTAAAGAAACATTTCAATACATTGTGAACCAGCTGAGATTTATGTAATTATGACTGGTATGGAGCAAAAAGGCATAAAACATTTTTCGTTCTTGTAGCAACCTTAATACTTCTTCCGTAGCTACTAACTTAAGAGGAAGATACTAACTTTCTACCTGGATGGAATTTTGGTTTTTTCTTGTGTCCTCAAGAAAGAGTCAACTTTATTGTTTTTTTCTTACAGGGCTGATCTTGGAATGAGTTATATTCTTCTGTGCTGGAATTAGAAGATTCTCTCATTTTCTAGAGCAGGGGTGTCAAACTCAAGACCCAGAGGCTGAATCCGGCCTACGGGGTGCTTAGATCTGGCCCGCAGGGCTGCCCTGGAAACAGTGAAGGAGCGGCCAGGGTTGCAGGAGGCCATCACAGCCAAAAATGGAGCTCGGGAGCCCATTTTCGCTGGCAGAGCACTCGGGCCACCACAGGAGCCCCCAACATGAGTGATACCGAGCTGGCCATGCCCACCTTGGCCAAGTCTCCCCAGCCCTCCCCCAGGTCAAACACAACCCTGATGTGGCCCTCAATGAAATCGAGTTTGACACCCCTGTTCTACACCTTTTAATTAACAGCAATAGTTCTTAGATAGTCTTTATTATCTGATGACACAATCTTATCCTTATTGGGGGTGGTGGTGAATATTGTTTCACTCTTGTTCATTTTGGATTGTTTTCCCCCCCCAAGTTTTCAAAAATTTTGTGGAAGTTTTATTTTTTTCTTCAATCATGTCTGATTCTTAGACATTGTCTGGACAATTCCCTGCAGTTTTCCTAGCAAGGTTTTTCAGAAGTGGTTTGCCATTACCTCCTTCCTAGGACTGAGAAAAAGAGACTGGCCCAAGTCACCTGGATTTGTGCTCAAGGCTGGATTAAAATTCTTAATTTCTTGGTGATTGGCCCAAAATCACCCAGCTGGCTTTTATGCCTAAGGTAGGACTAGAACTCACCATCTCCTGGTGATTGAACAGTCGCTCCCTCTCTACCCAATCAACCTAAAGGATGGCTCTTTTTCGGAAAATAAATGGAGGAGTTACTGGGTTTGGGATATAAATAATAAAGTATAGTAATAACAATAATTAGCTGGACAATTAGGGCTTATTATCATAACTTACATTAATTAGTTGACCATTTTAACATGGTATGATAATTAGGGCATATTATCATGAATAATACTTGTTGGATTTATGTTAATTACCTTGATAAATTATAATGATTTGTGACAATGGCCTGGAAAGCTTATCATAAATTATAATGACCACCTTGATAAAATATCAATCATATTCCTGTCAAATAACCTCTTGCTGTATGTAGTTTATGCAAGACCTTTTAAAAGATTCTTATTTAATATTCTCTTGGAGCCAAATTTTTTATTTCGCCTACATGTACTTTAAAAAAAAAAACTATTCTGAAATTCTCAATATAGTTTGCAATGTTTTGAATATTTGCACATCAATTTTCTTCTTCTGGTTCATGAGCACAATAAAGAAAAGAATAGAAAAGAAAGAAATGAAAAAAACTGTATTGAAAAAAATCTACCTGTGGATGGCAGTGGAAACTTGCTGTTGGAAATGAGCTTAAAAACACTTCAACATATTTTAAAACAATAAATTAATAAAGTCAATGATCACAATGGATTTTGTTTTTTTTTTAAAAAGCATATTCTGTTTGGATTCTATTCAGCTTCCAAGCACTTTTAAAATTGTGTTTTGGTCAATCGAGTCATCCCAATGGCCAGTCTGACAACCTTCACATAATATAGGATGGAAATTTCAGAGAAATAAACTTCTCCCTTCCAGAAAAGAGATGGACCTCCTTAGAAATTGCTTTAAAGCAAAGTAAAACATAAAAACCTGCATTTCTAAAGCAGAGAGATTTTTCACCAAGGTAAATTTGATCTCACTCCAGCAAAAAGAACAAGCAATCGATAGCCACAGTAGCAGAAATTAGAGTCCCATCTGGATCTAATTCAATTTTATTCTTCCACCAGATCTTCTGACAGTGTTTTCCTGAAAATATTTACTTGTTAGCTGATACTCTGAGAAAGTAAGCTAAGTTGTTAAAAGCTAAGGGTTTGCAAGTGAACTGATTTTGGTGTTCCAGACCCCAGGTAATGTAACACATAGGCTGAGAGGTAGAGTGAGAGATCTCACTTCCAGAGCTAAAAGTGGACTTCAGGCTTTACTTCTTTTTAAGGATTGGGATGAAGTTTTCTTTTGTAAGTGAAAATTTTGTTAAGCCTAAAGGCCCGAAAAAAGTCAACATATAGGAAGGAGGAGGAGGAGGAGGAGGAGGAGGAGGAGGAGGAGGAGGACGAGGAGGAGGAGGACGAGGAGGAGGACTA
>JANHFL010003649.1:156613-177919 GCA_032468155.1 Oxyrhabdium leporinum | reverse complement strand
TCTCTGTGTGTGTCTGTGTGTGTTGGAAAGAATAAAGATTGTTGAGCAGATTGCTTTAAAAGATGTTTCTTTATTATATGGTGGATTTTTTTGGAAAAAAAAGTAAGCTGTCTGGAGTCAATTACATGTAATTTAGGCAGCTATATAAATTTGTTCAATAAAATAAAATTAAAAGACAGACAGACAGACAGACAGACAGACAGACAGACAGACAGACAGACAGACAGACAGACAGACAGACAGCAGAAAGAAAGAAATGAAATGAAATAAAATAATGACATTTGCTTTTGCTGGTTGGCCTGGGGCACCGAGAGGGCACTCATAGCTGGAGGTGGGGTCAGATGGGGTCCCATCTGCCTCTTAGTTCTGATTTCAGTACAGTTTTAAAATCTTAACCTGCGTAGTTTTAATGTTTTAATTATTTTTCTACTTGTTTCACAACTTGAAAGGCAGCGTAAGAATCTAATAAACCAACAAATAAATAAAAAAATATTTAATTTAAATTTAATAAACATTTAATAAACAAGTATGATCATCTGAAGATTTTGAGGCCATCTGACTCTGAAAAAGAAATCCATCATGGATCGTGACAGATAATCTTATTTAGCTGCAGATTAGATAATGTGGGCTAGAAATACAGCAGATGACCAAAAAAATAGAAATGCATAATTAAAAGAAGCAAGACTAAAACAATGCCCTCTGGCACAAGAAAAAGAAGTAGTAAAATGATGTGCATTTCATACGTGAGACGCCAGAGTTTGGGAGTGGAACGGATATTTGCAAGATTGAATCATAGCTGGAGAACCATATAATTTTCCTTCTGTTGATATCATTGTTTTTTTTTAATTTAATATGTGAGATGCAATTTAGGGAGACTTCCATAGGAGGGAAACTTTCTTAAGGGCAAAAGGAACAATTTCTACTCAGTGAGTGAGGAGGTACAAATTACGTATGGTGAAAGATCCAATGCCTGGCAAACTAAGTAAGATATCATCAGTTTGGATGGTAAAGATCTAAAGATGTCAGTGAAGCTGAAGAACATCAGAGAGATCCGGGGTAATGGGAAGCTCACCATAGATGGTGAAGGACTGAGCTTTTGAGGTTCTCCCCAATTTACCAAAAAGGGAGAAGAAGATGCAAAGAAGACCTAGGAAGAACATCAATGTGGGAAAAAAAAACCCCCATGATGACCCAGGAATTGGAACTTAGACAAAAAGAGACTTGCCACTGGTTACATAGACATTAATAAGTGTACCTGCTTAAAGATCTCAGCCTTGGCTGTTTCTCACAGAAGAATTATTTGAAATTAATCAGCTTTGTAGCTGTTCCATGGATTATCTTGGAAAGTTAATCTGTTTAGCAAATGTCATTGACTTTCATTAAAGTGTTAGCCTTCATTGTCGTTAGGTAGAACAGCTTTCATTTGCTTAACGTTTTTTCCCCCCTCTGCCATATTAGAAGCCACAAAGTTTGGTCTTTGTAAAAGTAGCAAATGGTGTCACAAACTACAGAGAAGCCACGGGATTCAATATACTACACCGTTAGCAGACAGTATATATAAAAAAAAAAGGAGATGTAGAAAGAGTACCATGACAACAGGTCCTTATCACAACAGTTTTCAATAAGCTATGCAATTGTTTGGAATAAAAGCTACCTTAATGTGAGTTTTCAATCACGTTTATTTCGGTGGTGCTGAAGGTTGCATAATATACCCCCCCCCCAACCAAACAGGTTGGGTTTTTTTTAACTTTGAAAATGGGTTTTAAATGCCAGGTCTAACACGTTGAACATTCGACTGAAATCAAGGAGCGATTCAGATTAGACGCTCAGCGTCCCTCTTGCAATATTATTTTCTCGTTCTCGAACACATTCATAAGGGGCAGCTCATGTTCTTTGGAGGTGATGCACCACTGATTAACAGATGTTGTCGGAGAGGAAAAGGCCATTTTGTTCAATTTATGTGCGGGGTGCACCTGGCACTTTGTAAGTAAAGGGTAGGCAAATCCTTGCCGCCAGGAGATTGTAATAAAAAAGCAACATGGAGGGAGAACCAGGGTGATGGTGGGAGACGAAAGCAATATTAAGGAACATTGGGGAAATTGCAGTGATGTTTGGTCATAGGCAGTGGTGCAGTTATTTTGTTATAGCACCTAGGGCTAGTCATATAATAGCAGGAGCATTTTAAGAAAGCCAAATGCCAGTGTTCAAAATGATCATTTAGGGTCATGAAATAACTATCATCAATCCATCCATTGCCATCATAGTAGTATGAATGGTTATAGTTTCATATCATCATAATAGTTTGGCCAATGAATATTTAAACAATATGAAGATAAATTCCTTCCTTCCTTCCTTCCCTTCCTTCCTTCCTTCCTTCCTCCCTTCCCTTCCCTTTCCTTCCTTCCCTCCCTCCCTCCCTCTCTTCCTTCCCCACCATGACTGTATACAGACTCTTGACCCGTAAGTGTTTCAACAATGTAAAGACAACTTCCTTCCTCCCTCCCTTCCTTCCTCTCTCCATCCTCCAGCCTTGATGCATCTTCTACTGTTGAACAGGCAAGCTTTGAATCAAAGAGTTTGTCAAACGTATGTCCACTCCCTGCAGAATGAATGGTGTCTGTATCAGAAGCCGAGTGATGGAGACAAAACAGAAGGAACAGGGCTGATAACCATTGTCCCCATCATCTCTGCCTGAGCTTTCAATCAGACAAGACGAGCATCTGAGTAGCTCTTGACATCAGACAAGTTAAAATTGCAGATGATACAGATGAAAAAAAAAAGAACAACAACTAAGATAATTACCTCGCTCTCTTCATAACACTAGAATTCATCATCAACTGCATTATTAGTTAGTTAGTGGACTGCACTGCTCCTGGAGAAGGCAACATCTATTAGCTAATATTAATAATAAGCATTTATTTTCATTTTCAATAAATGAGCACTCAAAGAGGAAAAGGCCAACACGTTTGATGCTTTGCACTGCCAGTGGTAAATTCCATCCTACAATCTAGATTTGTGTTTTTTGTTTTTTGTTTTTAAAAAATCCATATCGGCTACTTTCAAAAAATATGGAATATTTTTCATCGTTGTTTATATCACAGGCTACAGTGAAAGCGTTTTTATCTGCGTGTCTTTGAATTGTTTCCCAGAATACTAATTTCTTCTTTCGATGTAGGGATGCAAAGTTTTCGTATAAATCTGCTCTGTCATTGAGGCCGCGCTCGGCGCATCTTATTTCATTAGGTTCTTGTTTAAATGTTGGTTTTTAAACCATGTATGATATTTTTTCTTCGCTAGCAAGTGTTCCTGGAAAAGAAGATTGTTTGTTTGGTTTGCTTAAATTGAGGAAACATCACACTTATTGCAAGCCAAAGCTTCCATTAATATTTGCAAATGTATGCTTTCTTTGCAATAACATGTCTTTTTTCTAAAAAAAAAAAAAAAAAAAGGTAACGTGCCATACTATTTTTTCCTCAAGCGTTTTTCCTAATATACTATTCCTTTCGGATTGTTTTCCCCAAATACAGGTGTTCCTCTTGCAAATTATTCTGCAGAAGGAGATGAAGTCCTGATTCTTTACTGATCGTGTGTGAGCTTGCATGCAGCTACAATAGGGTTATGACCCTATTGTTATAAGTATGGTTGTTTTTCATTAGATTCTTTTTTACAGTGGTTTTTTTTGCAAATTGGGAACACCAGAGGAGTCCTACAGGTGGGGAAATTACACTCTTAGCAATGCAAATTCCATCCATTTTGTATACAATACGACCAGCAGTCGTATTGTTATGGTAATGCAATCCTCATTTCGTGATTTTGATGAAAGCATCAGATCGCACAGAAGACTTTGGTAAACACAGTTAAACTCACCAAAATTTACATTTTCTTCTGATTGTGTAATGTTTATACTACCTGACCTGTCAGATCAAAAAGAGTTTTGGAACAAGCATGGATATTCATGCGGAAGTGAATCTGATTCATTGATAATTCTGCCCCAGTGCAACCGCGTGCAAGAATTGTAAACATGGGTGGGTTTATTTACACTAAGTGTATCCTGGCCTCCTTTCTGTTCGGACAGGATGCTCAAGCAAATTAACAGATGCCCAAAAGTAAGAAGACAAATATAGAGTGGCTTGTATGAAATCAATACATTAAAACCAAATGCTTTAAAAAAAAATGCTCTAGCATTTCTAGTTTGTAGCCAGCAAAATGCTTATAATAAAAGTCTTTAGAAAAAAAGATGTTAAAAATGATTGTGAAATATTTGAGTCAGAATCGAGTTATTCTAACAAGAGTTGGAAGGGACCTTGGACATCTTCTAGTCCAACCCCCTGTTCAATCAGGAAACCTTATATCATTTCAGTCAAATGGTTATCCAATCTCTACTGGAAAACCTCGATTTAGACTCGGATGCTTGACAACTGATTCACATTTATGACAGTTGCAGTGTCCCAGAGTCATGTGTTTCCCTTTTGCGACCTTCTGACAAAATGGGGAAACCAGATTCACTTAGCAACCGTGTTCCTAATTTAAGAACTGCAGTGATTCACTTAACAAATGTGGGGAGACAAGTCGCCAGATGGAGCAAACTCACATAATGAATTTATGTTATAATATTCAACAACATAATTTTGGGCTCAGTGGTTTGTTGTAAGTTGAGGCCTGTCTGTACAACCATCTTATGAGAAAGCAGGGAGCACTTCTGAAATTGTGTTAGAAGGAGGAGGTTGTGAGGAAAGGAGGACAATGGCTGCCCTGCCTCCTGTCCTTGAAGCAGAGAAGTTAAACAGGTAAATAATTTCAATGTCAGTATTGGCCCTGAATTTACAGCCTGAAACCAGACATATCAGTGGAAGGCAAAATCCCAAATCTGTGTCTCTTTACTTTAGCCGAGTCTTATGGAAGAATTCACCTGAGGAAGCCAATAGGTTGGGAAGAGTTAGCAATAAAAGTGAACCAGGCCATCAAAGGACACGGTCTGACTGGACACCATCAAAGCTGACACCCGCCAAAGGATAGAACAACTCAAAAAAGTAGTGCAAGGTCAGAAGATGTGGCCCACAGAATTGCCAAGAGTCAGACAGGACTGAATGGATAACATCGTCATCGTTAGAGTTTGAAAGAGACAAGCTTAAGATAGGGCGAAAAACAATCCTAACACTGTCCATGATTCCTCCTTCTAATAGCAATAGCACTTGGATCTATATGCCACTTTACAGTGCTTTACGGCCCTCTCTAAGCGGTTTACAGAGCCAGCATATTTCCCCCAACAATCTGGGTCCTCATTTTACCCACCTCGGAAGGACGGAAGGCGGAGTTGCTGGGTTCAGGGAAGCTGCCCAACAAGCAGAAACAGAAAGAGAAGAGCAAAAGCGAGATTTGCGCTGCCCCAAGGGGCCAGCGGGCTGCAGCTGGACAGTTGCCTCCCCCCATGCTCATGCTGGTCATGCTCATCCCCCTGAGGTTATTTTCAAGGTAAGGGTAATATTAGGTCCACCCCTCAAAAAGTAGGGTTGGGCTTATTATTGGGATGGGTCGTGTTTTCTGAGAAACACGGTAGCATTTGTTGACTTCCATAATAAATAGCATCAATCATATCTGACCTCACTTGAAGAAAAATGGAAACAAGCCTAAAACATTTGGATTAAAAACAAACAAAAACATTAAAAAAAATTAAGCACTGGTGTCATGCTAAGCCTCCCTCAGTTCAATGAACATATCTTAATAATGACATCACCTATCTTGGGATAAACTTTCCAAGCAGATATCTAAGCTAGGGGCAAAGTTTCTTCTGCAATGTGCTTTCAAGGGAGATAATACCTTATCAGCTGATGTCTAACCTCAATAAAAATTAATGGGAAGCTTCCATCTGTGTTAATAAGAGCTGCTTTGGGCCATAAAACAGGATGTGTTTCATAAAAGTGTCACTGCTTGATTCCATTTGCACAATATTTATGGGGAAAGCCAACACTGAAAAGCCATCCTTAACTTACACACCTCCCAGGACAGGGATTTAAAGACTACATTTTTATTTTATTCTTGTTTTTATTTTTTTGTTTCTATCACCAGGTTCAAAATTGTTGTTAGGTCACAGGTGGCAGGAAGGAGATCCAGAATAACTGGGTAAAAATCCCAGGCAGCAAGAATCTAATTTCTTTCTCCTTTTAAGAATAGCAATGTTGAATTGTTAACAATGGTGCGCTCAGTGGCCAGTCTCTGGGGTTCTTGTATTCCATGTTCTTACAGTGGTCTTTAAAACCCCCAAATTGTTAAATATGGAGGGGTCAGCCGCAACCTGAATGTGGTTTAGAAGGCTCAGTACTTCATCTTTTCTTCTGGAGCACTCGCAACTTCTGGAGGCAAGTTGTCCCCCTGATGTCCCAACAATAAATCAGTGGAACGACTATAAGGTTTCCTATAGCAGGAAGAACTCCAAGGTCCCATCCAATTCTGTTGTTCTGTTATTCGATAGCTTTCCTTCTGAATTCTGAATTATTCGCAGAGAATGATATGAATCTAGTGGAAGTCTCAGCATTGCCGGCCATTGTCCATACCAACTTCTTTAACAAAATGGAGTGGTACCCGAGCCAGCTTGGTGCTGATTTCCACTCCCAATCCTGGTTTGCTAGTCTTCAAAATGGCACGTTCTTTAAACACCGTGCGTGGCATCGTGCAGCGTTCAAGTCTAAAGCGAGCTAGTCTCTCGCTTGTGTTGCCCCATGGAGGAGTTGGTTGTCTTACAAAGGGCTCAGACAGATGCCTCCTCAGCTTTAATGATATTGCTAATCAACACACTTATTCTCCAAGGCTGCTTGTGCTTTACGTTCCTGTCATGCTATTCCCCTTGTCACTGCTGTGTGCTATTTTTAAGCACTTAGATTTAATCATGTTTCCTTCATTTCCAACTTCCAGTTTAACTCTTTTGATGCAGCTAAGGCATCTGTAGCAGACTGCATCCCACAAGGGGGAAGACTTCTCTTTACAATGCACCGATGGGAAATTGTCTTGCACCCTGCTTTGTGCCCTATGCTACCGCTTACATCTATAAATGGAGCTCTCGGTTGTGCAAACAGCAGAGAACAACAGCATCATCTGCCAAAGCCTTGACAAATCAAGGGTTGAGTCATACACCTGCACACAGATGCACAGACAATCTTAATCAAAAGTCCAAGAAGCAATGGATCTCAAGGGTTGAGTCATGTACAATAAACCTCTTAATTCTTTTTTTTTTAACGTGCTTTCTAAATTAATTCTTTTTCCTGAGTGCGTAAAACTTTTAGAAACAGCAATGTCATCTGACAAAGGCTAGGCAGATCAAGAGTTGAGTCATACACATGCATGCAAACATACCAGCAATCTTCATCAAAAGTCGAAGAAGCAATGGCTCAAGTGTTAAGTTATATACAGTAAAGAAACTTCTGGTTCTTCTTAACTTGATTTCTGTCTTTTTCCTGATTTTGTAGAAATCTTTTGAAATCTACAAGGAAAGGAAAGAAGGAAAGGAAAGGAGAGGGGATGGGAGGGGAGGGGAGGGGAGGAAGACAATGAAGAGTAGCTAATAATTTCAGATATTGTCAAAGCTATAATGTTAAATTCACATATAAACAAATTTCATTTTGTTTTCCAGCATCAACAGCAAGAAAGATTTACCAACATAAATAAGTAAACAAATTTCACCCAGTTCTATTAGGCTTAATTTTTCATGTTTATGGTTCAAGGAAAAAAAACGTGATTACTATTCTGTGTTTCTAATATCTCAATGTTTTAATTAGCTGCTTGGGTTAATTGAATTTTAAAGACCAGACTTTGCCATCTGTTGAAAATGGCAGGTGGATCACATTTTTAAATGTTTCCTCTCCAGTATTTCCACCATGGTAAGTGTCCACTGCATCTTATACTTCCTTTTTTTTTTTAATATTCTACTTAATGGGTACATTTAAAAAATGCTATCGTATTTTGTTTTAAGTTGTCTTGATTCCCATCCTAAGGTGCAGCAGGGGGCAACATCCCAGTAGATTGCAGATGAGTTTGAAAAAAAAAGAAAAAAGCTAAGCAGGACTGGACCATCTTAGCACTTGGATCATAGATTAATCAGAGAACTTGGGGAAAAAAAGAAGAAAAGAAAATCCTTGACATTTCCGTGGCATAATCATGAAAAACACATTTTATATCCCCACACAAAAATGCAATGTTCAGGCTTCATTTTGGTGCCTTTGAGACAGTTTTTAGCTCCTGATGATTACCTGGAGAAGTTTCTGCAGTTTTCACAAGCCATTATTATGCATTTAAGGGTAGGGGTATCAACAATGTACAAAAGGGGACTGAAGGCTTAAAACATATGAAGAACAGTTGCAGGAATTGAGCAGGCCTAGTTTAATGAAAAGAAGGACGAGGAGTGACATGATAGCAGTGTTCCAGTAGTTGAGGGGCTGCCCCAAAGAGGAGAGGAGTTAACTTGTTTTCCAAAGCACCGGAAGGCAAGGCAAGAAGCGATGGATGGAAACTAATCAAGGAGAGAGGAGCAATCTAGAACTAAGGAGAAATTTCCTAACAGTGAGAACAATTAATCAGTGGAATGGCTTGCCTTCAGATGTTGTGGGTGCTCTAACACCGGAGGCTTTGAAGAAGTGATTGGACAACCATTTGCCTGAAATGGGTCTAGGGTTTCCTGCTTGACAGAGGGTTGGACTGGAAGACCTTCAAGATCCCTTTGAATTCTGTTCTTCTATTATTCAAAGGCTTTGCTGCTGTAAAACAGTCTCGTCTTTTTTTCTTGAAAATGTTGGCGGGCATGGGTTGATTTAACGAGAACACTGGTGTTGCCACAAGAAGATTATAAGAAAAATAGATGGGTGGACCAAATTCGGAGAGGACATTTTCACGCTGAGACCTGAAAAGAGAGGTCATTGGCAACAGTAGTTTTATAGTAATAAAGAGAGCCTATATCTCCATCTTTAATACAAGACCCGGAACATCCTGACTCATTTCACATTCTTAGCCTCCTACCTTTAGCGAGTTGTTAAAAATAGCTTGAAAGTTGCTTTGTTTCTTTGAAAGTGTTCGGTACTAGAAAAAAAACACATTGATCCAAACAATATTAAGTAGTATAATATGAAGTTAGCACAAATATGACATTGTTACTGGGGCTGCTCGGGTGCATTTATTTGCTTTGTCTTTGGGTTTTTACATGTAGCCAGTAAATGAAATAAAATGTGACTTTACTTTCAAAAGAGAAATCAATACTTTTCCTGTCCAAGAGGGTTGGGTGGGTTAACTGATTCCTGGCTCTAAATAATAATGCTTTCCAGCTTTCTTTATCTAGTTGCTGGAAAATCGTTTCTGAAAACATTGTATATGTACACATAATATATATATGTAAAGTGCAACTGTGTGCAGTTCCAATTTACAAGTTATTTTTTTTATCATTCACTTCTGCAATATGCATGCGGGCCACACTTTTAAGTGATAGGTTAAGCAATTATGAACCCAAACACCACAAATATGAGAATTTCTCTTTCTGGGACACCCATGTGTGTAGTCATATACAGAATCTGAGCTATTTGTAGCTCTTCTGTCATAATTACTGTTACCATGTACATTTGCAGTCTAGAAAGATTAATAGGCAATCTTAAATAACTATTTAAGCATCCCTAATTAAAATAATAGATGATAAAGATCATATAATTGTTAGCAATTAAGTTATTGGATTTTAATATAGGGGATGTGCAAGCTTAAATCCAAAACTTGATGCAAGGAGCAATATTACATTTTTTTTTGTGGCTGGGTAAGACTAGGGAAAAAGGTTTAATGTAATGGTATTTCCTGGTTTTTCCTTCCACTCATTTGGCACAATGACAAAACAACTCACATTATCTTTTTCAAACATATATTAGTGACTCCAATCATCGAAAACAGGGCTTAAAGCTTGTAGAAAATGAGTAGAAAGGGACATAATGTAGAGAATGAAAAATGAATGAAAAAAAAAATCCCATTGTTTTGGGTCATTATATGCACATTTGAGTATATCATGTTTCAGCATATTAATGTTAATATTTTTTTAGCCGCAATATGGTGTCTAATGACTTTGCTTCAAAGGACCGAATTAAGCAATGGAAAACAAGAGAAAGTTGACTTTAGATAATGCCTGGCTTAACGACCTCTTTAGAGTTGCTGTTACCATTAATTAAATAAGAAATATTCAAAGCAGAATCTGGAATTCTATATTTAGAAGAGCGCATTGATACCAGCGGGTCATCAGTCAATGCTAGCTGAAATCTCATCGACTCGTAATGCGCTATTGGGGAAGAGTTGGCTAATTGAACCTGTGGGCATTACAGTTTGGAGCCAAAATACCAACTGAACAAAAAGAGAAATGAATTAACCTCACTTTTCGGTGAGCTCTCCAATCATGTATCTAAAGAAATCTTGCAGCTCAGTAGGAATATACTTACTGAAGAAGTCAGTAAGAAGGATAGTAAATAAGAAAATTACAAATAAAGGTATGTTGTAATTAAATGGTTTATTGAGTGGCACGGTGGCCTAGAGGTGAAACTCTTGCCTCACAGTCAGAAGGCTGTGAGTTCAACCCTAGGCAGTGGCAAATGTTCCTCTCTCTGGGTAATTGTCTGTTGCAAACTAAGCAAAGATGTCAGGAAGGGCTTGAGCTCCCTTCAGTTGCTCTGACTCCAACAGCAATAGCACTTAGACTTATATACCACTTTATACTGCTTTATAGCCCAATCTAAGCGGTTTTACAGAGTCAGCCTATTGTCCCCAACAATCTGGGTCCTCATTTTACCCACCTCGGAACGACAGAAGTCTGAGTCAACCTTGAGCCTGGTGGGATTTGAACTGCCAAATTGCAGGCAGCCGACAGTCAGCAAAAGTAGCCCGCAATACTGCACTCTAACCACTGGGCCACCAAGGCTCAATAACAAGGGATTATAGAGTTATTAAAAGAAAAAAAAATAACTAGATGATTTATTGATTGATTAGTTGTATGACCATATCAAACATAAAACTAAAGTTATAGGATACAAGTCTTGGATAAACGGATAAAAGAAAAATACAATAATAAAATACCTATGTGTTAAAAAAAAAGTCAACATTCACATATATAAAAAATTAAACCACTCTGTTCGATATAATGGGTCAACTGCCTTAGCTATCAACATTTAACAGTTCAGCTCATGAATTAAAGGAACAGAACAGAACAGACTAGACTAGATTAGATTAGACTAGACTAGACTAGACTAGAGCTGGAAGGGACCCTGGAGGTCTTCTAGTCCAGCCCTCTGCTTAAGCAGGAGAATCTATACCATCTCAGACAAGTGATTGTCCAGTCTCTTTTTAAAAACCTCCAGTGATGGAGTACCTACAACTTCTGGTGGCAAGCTGTTCCACTGGTTAATTGTCCTCACTGTTAGGAAGTTTCTCCTTAATTCCAGGTTGTTTCTGTTTTTGATTAGTTTCCAGCCATTATTATTTCTTGTCGTGCTCTCCCGTGCTTTGGAGAACAATTTGACCCTCTCTTCTTTGTGACAGCCCTTCAAATACTAAATATTAAAAAGAGAAAGGTTGATAACTTCAGAAAATAGTTCTTCGGCCACTGACATTACCAGTTGTGTACATTTAGAGGAACACACAAAGAGAGTATGCATCATTATTGACAACATGAGTGAAAGTAGTTTGAGATGACCTGACGTTTTAGTTTACTTCTGTTTCAAAGATAGAGACCACCGAGCAGAAATTATGGAATATACTTTAGGCTGAAGTTATTTTTAAAAACATCCTTAAAGAAAAATAAATTAGTCTCAGTGTCTCAGATGCAGAGTTTATGCCTCACCTGCAAAAAAAAATAAAATCTTTGTAATCCCCACAATCAGAGCTACAGTAATATTGTAATTGTACCATGGCTTGGTATGTCCATAAAAGACCAGATTTATCTTCAAAATGAAATAATTTTGATTACATCTGACCTGAGAAATTGATAAGCTGTTATTACAATTCCTGTTGTTAACGTGTACCGTGCCCTTATTATTTATATCGGAGACACATTAATCTCCGTTATGATGTTATTAATCTAATAAACATTTTTCATCTACTTTCAGTTCAGTCAGATTTAGTTACTAAGGCTTAACTCACGTAGGACTATCAGATTTCTTCGTAATTACTAATATATTCACACAGCAGGAAATTTTCAGGGGTGGGGAAGGGGTGATGTATCTGAGATATCTACAGTCAAATTTTCCTTTTGATATTCAGACCAGAAGATTTTAAATCCGAGCAGATAATTTTGTCAAAGGATTATAACATTCGAATGGAGTTATTTCTTTCCTTCTTATAATGACCAAAGTTTGATCAAATAGCAATAAAAACACAATAAAATAATTGGAACTTGGGAATCCAATCTAACAGAGGCAGAACAATTCTTTTCGTTATTTCTATTTTTATGATTGTACGATAGTTTAGAAGACTTTCTTCAGATGGAAGTCTCTTCCAGATAATCACCATTATCAACAAGAATATATTTCAGGTCTTGTCATGGTTAACCACTATACCACAATTAATAATTCATATTTCAGGTCACATGAACAAAAGTGGATTTTTTTGGGGGGGGATAGTTAAGGACAATTTCAGAACTTAAGAACTGAAGATTCTGTCTGTGCTAATCTAAATTAAGGCTCTGTCAAAAACGGAGACCACCTTAGCGATGCTAAGCGAAGATGCACTGCAAAAATGTTTTGTTAGCTGACATTTGCACAATCAGGTCTGGGTTTTGCACAGTTCATTAATTTCCACATAACAATATAAGCTTGCTATTTTTCTTTAACCATTTTAAATACTAAAACGTAAAATAAATAAATAGGGTTTGCTACATTAGTTGTGTAAAACAGCCAGGGTGGATTAATCCCAAATTCTGAGTAATCAGAGATGAAAGGCCAAAAGGCTGACTGGGTGAAGCCATCTTAATGTTCTTCTGGAAGATGCCAAGAAGAAGAAGATGAATAAAGTTCCACTCCCTTCGCCCACTTTCAAAACATAAGTCACGACACCAAGACTAGGCACCAAACTGGAAGAGAATCCCAAAATCACTCCTGGCCCCAAATCTATTAGATTTGGAAAATGCTATTTTCCTTCTTCATGTTCATCTCTTCAGCACTTTGCAGACACGAAAGGTTAAAGCTTACCCATGGGACATGATTTCAGGGCTTTTATAAATTATTAAGTTTCAATTAGCATAAAAGTTCATTTTCACCTTGCTAAATGGCACCCTCCTTAAAAGCAGATAATTTAATGTCGTTCCAACAATACAGAAGACGGTGAAGATTGAGCGTGGTAGGTTCTCTCATCCAGACTTGTTTTGATGCTCCGAGTCACTGGCGTTTTGATTAGTTATGTCATCAGCACGGCATAACCTGGTAAGTAAGCCATGAAATGTCACTGCTAATAAATATCAATTAACTTAATCATTATATGAGCTACTACTGCGATATTCAAAAACATATGGTAGAATTGCTAAGGGTTTTCCCACCCCAGCAAAGCTCAGGGGCACCACCTCATAATTGCATTGAGGCAAATGAGCTTCTCAACAATTAAGAATGATAAAATATGCCGGCAACTATTTGCACGCCCACACTGGCAATTAACAATCTTAAAGAATTTGTCAAGTTTTAGCAACTTTTAAATCTCAACAATGTTTTTTTCCAAAAGAACTGGGAGTCATTCCCCCCCTCCAAAAAAAAAGAGTTTTCAACTTAAATCAAGGTTATTTAAAACTGGTGTAAAAACAGTGTTGCAAGAATTATGAAATCATTATGGAAATACTTGTCTAGTGTTCATGATATCATAGAGACTTGAAGGAAGAAAATGGAAAACCTAAGGAGAAAATGAAGAATGTAAAATATTCCCGTTGGGAAAATAACACAGTCCGACTCCAGCTTACCAGAAACTTGGGAAGAGGAAACTTCAGAAGACTGAAATAATTTTGATGGGCATAAATTCCAGAGATAACGGAACAGACTGACAGGGTTGGAGGGGATCTGGAGGTCTTCTAGTCCAACCCCCTGCTCAAACAGGAGACCCTATACCAATCCAGACAAATGGCTGTCCAATCTCTTCTTAAAAACTTCCAGTTTTGGAACAGCCATAACTTCCAGAGGTGAGCCATTCCATTGATTAATTATTCTCTCTCTCAGAAAATTTCTCCTTAGTTCTAGGTTGGTTCTTTCCTTGATTAGTTTCCATCCATTGCTTCTTGTCCTGCCCTCAAAAGTGCTTTGGAGGTTGAGCCCCTCTTCTTTGTGGCATCCCTTCAAATATTGGGATGGAAGCCTGCAATCATGTCATCCCTAGTCCTTCTCTTAGGTAGCCTAGACATACCCAATTCTTGCAACTGTGTTTCATATGTTTTAGCCTCCAGTCCCCTAATCATCTTTGGTGCTTGAATTTGGATGTATAGCCTTTGAACTCTGGTGCTGGAGAAGACTCCTGTGAGTCCCTTGGACTGCAAGGCGATCCAACCGGTCAGTCCTAGAGGAGATCAACCCTGACTGCCTTTTAGAAGGCCAGATCCCGAAGATGAAACCCAAATACTTTTTGGCCACCTAACGAGAAGGAAGGACTCCCTGGAGAAGAGCCTAATCCTAGGAACGGTCGAGGGCAAAAGAAGAAGAAGGCGACGGCAGAGAGTGAGGTGGCTGCATGGAGTCCCTGAAGCAGTTGGCATAAACTTAAACGGACTCCAGGGGATGGTAGAGGACAGGAAGGCTTGGAGGAACGTTGTCCATGAGGTTGCAACGACTTTGTGACTAACAACAACCTGAAAGTTCAATCTGGGCAGCCAAAAATTGTTTTGTTTATTCCCACAAGTGGATGTTCAACTTCTACCCCACCTTTCCCCCTCCAGATGTAATCTACAGATGTGCCATCCTTCAAAGACCCACACAGCTGGTGGATCTAGCTGGGGGAAGATGTAGAACGTTCTCAATGTTCTTCATAATGATTGAGGTGATACTTTGCTGAATCAGCATGGAAGAAGAAAATGAGAATGAAAGAAAGAAAGAAAGAATCTTAAAAATGAAGTGAGTGTTAAAGGGGAAAAATATTCACACAGGTACAGAGCAGAACAGACTAACACAGTTGAAAGAGACAATGAAGGTCTTCTAATCCAACCTCTTGCACAAGCAGGAGACCCTATACCATTCTGGACATATGGTTATCCAATCTCTTCTTTAAATCTTCCAGTGTTGGAGCACCCACAACTTCTGAAGGCAAGTTGTTCCACTGATTAATTGTTCTAGCTGTCAGGAAATTTCTCCTTAATTCTAGATTACTTCTCTCCTTGATTAGTTTCCATCTGTTGCTTTGGAGAATAGCTTGACCCCCTCTTCTTTGTGGCAGCCCCTTAGATATTGGAAGACTGCTATTGTGTCACCCCTAGTCCTTCTTCCTATCAATTCCCACAACCTGCTGTTGGCAGAAAATATGGTCATTCTTCATTTCCATCAGTCAATTTTTGGAATAAAGAGAATTACATTCCATTAAAGTGTTCTAGCCCACCTTTTTAACAGATATCCACGGGCTTTTTAGCGCACACCTGGAGAAGAAAGTGACTCCAAACATGGGAAGAAAAATGGTGAGTACATTTACCTAAAGGAAGGAGCAAACACATGAAGGGTAATGAGAGTGGTGTAGGCAGAACTATAAAGTTCATTGGCATAGCAAACTGCACCAGAGAATTCAACAGTTATAAGCAGATCCTGCGTGACGTGTCAGAGCTGCAGAAAAGCTGAATTTGAACATTTCATTGGAATGGCTCCAATCACATAATGGCTCAATTCAATGAATCAAATGGATAATCCAATCAATGCTGGGTGACTTTGGTAGAGTAACTCTCTCTGCCTACTTCCCAGAGCTGACAAAGACAAATACATTCTTGGGGGACGGGGGACGTTGCAACATGGAACAATCCTGTTGATAATGCCAGCCAACCAGTCTTGGCCTCCTCAGAGATGCTCCATGCTACTTCAAGGGTTAAACACATTCTTCTCCTTATACACCAGGCTCTTCCCTTAGAAAAATAAATCTCCACCAGAACAATTAGTATTTTTAGAGTCTTAAATGGCACCAACTAATTGAGTTATTTTAAGCTTAATTAACTACAGGAGGGGGTAAGAACAAGAGGAAGCAGAAGAAAGAAAAGAGGGGGGGTTTCAACGGGCAAGAATGCTGAGCTAAGGAAATCTGCTATTCTCCACAAGAGGAGGGAGTGTCCAAAATAAAAATAAAAATCAAGATGGTGGCCACCACAATGTGATTGAAGACGGCCTTCAAAAGGAGAAGGCTTCAAGTCACAATTTATGTACAAAAACAGCACAAAGTTGCTTCACTTAAGCCAGCCACTATGATCCTCGCACACCCTGCAGCTTTCGAGGTAGAGCAGCATATCAAGTTCTTGAAGAAAATGCAATTCCATACAATGCAATCATTGAATTGATATGTAAATTAAATAATAAATACTAAAATAAAATACGACATCATAAAATAAAGTGTAAAATAAAAAAAAATTAAACAAAACAAAACAAAACAAAAAGAATGAAATAAAAATAAAATAAAATATAAAATAAAATAAAATAATACAACATAAAATAAAAAAGAATGAAATAAAGTAAAATAAAAATAATAACATAAAAAATAAAATAATTAAAAAGTCAAATAACAAATAACAAAATATAAACTATAAAAAAATAATAAAATAAAATAGAATAGAATCAAATAAAATAAAATAAAATAAAACAGAATGAAATAAAGTAACATAAAAAATAAAATAATTAAAAAGTCAAATAACAAATAACAAAATATAAACTATAAAAAATAATAAAATAAAATAAAATAAAAATAAAATAAAATAAAATAAAATAAAATAAATAAAATAAAATGTCTGGATCTGGGAGCTTTCTGAGGGACAGCCATAGACGGGATTATTCCAGGGCCCACATGCTGAGATGGGTCCTGTCTGAAGTAACCCCTCTTCCTTGAAATGATCCTTTTCATGCAAAGCAGTAAAACTGATCAATTAACAGATAACATCAAGAGTTGTTTGATTGTTGGGGATTCCTGGCATGGGTTTGTCTACTGGGACATTGACTTCAGGGCTTAAAATGCCAGGAAAAAGAAAAAAGGTTTGCATCAAGATGTGAGAAGAAAGAGATGGAGGATCAAACAAGCCACTTTTGGCATTTTCTGGGTCTTCAAAAAAAAAAACCCAACCCAGGATGAGAGATGCAAACAGAGCAGAAGGAGATAAAACTGTCTGTCCTTTTGGCTTTTAATCTGTCTGTCCTTTCAGCTGTAAACAGAAACGTTTTCAGTGAGAGCACACAAACCTTGGACTTGTGGCTAAAACATATGTCTAGTTTAATGAAAAGAAGGACTAGGAGTGACATGACAGCAGTGTCGCAATATCTGAGGGGCTGCCCCAAAGAAGAGGGGGTCAACCTATTCCCCAAAGCCCCTGAAGGCAGAACCGGAAGCAAGGGATAGAAACTAACCAAGGAGAGAAGCAACCTAGAACTAAGGAGGAATTTCCTGAGAGTGAAAACAATGGAACAATGGAGCAACTTGCCACCAGAAGTTGTGAATGCTCCAACACTGGAAATTTTAAAGAAGATATTGGACAACCATTTGTCTGAAATGATATAAGGCTTCTTGTCTGAGCAGTGGGTTGGACTAGAAGACCTCCAAGGTCTCTTCCAAGCCGGTTATTCTGTAATTGGATTTCCTCCTAAAACACTTTGAAAAAAATTCCCTGGGTTCACACAATACTCTACACTCAAGTTAATAAAACCCAATTGTTTCTTCTCCCAGAACCTCCTTCTCCTGGAATGGAGGTTACCAAATAAACCGTATTTTTAAGATGAAGATCTGGTTCATGGACAACATTAGACTTCCATAGTACACTGACCACAAATTACCCAGCTTGTGTTAATGTGTTGGCAGAGAACAACCCAGCAACTTGGTTTAAGATGAGCACCTTTCTAGGAGGTGCAAAAATGGCAGGTTGCTGTAAGAATTTGCTGCACTTTTCCACCAATAAAATTTCTCTCATTCACTTGAGTCTTCATTTACAAGCAGAACGTTTAAAAGGAAGATAACAGGGACAAGGTCTTGAGATATTATCTGGAATTCATTTCATCTTGTGGATTGCAAGCAAGGGATAGGGTGATGGGCAGGATGAGGTTGAAGTGGGGCTGGCACTATCAACAGGATCAGTAAGTTTGTCAACATTTTGACCACCTACTTGGAAAGAGATGGTGGTACATGGTCTTGAGAAGGGCTCCTGCATCCTGACTTTGTTGGATTATACCTTGTGCTGGTTTCCTTTTCAGGACGGTTGGCTGTCCAGGTGCATTCTAAGGGATTCAGATTGAGGGGTCCTTGGTGCTCTCTAAGCTTGGTTGTTTTCTTGCAGAAGTTTCCTATCCCAACTAGGTAGCATCACGAGTGCTAGAAGTGAGTGGGGTTTGAGGAGGAGGAGGAGGAGGAGGAGAAATAAAGGAAGAGGGAGAAGGAAGGGAGAGGGAAACAGAGAGGGAAAAGCAGAAGAAGGGAAACAAAGAAGGAGAAGGAAGGATGATGAAGAAACAGAAGGAGGAGAAAGGAAGGAAGAAAAAGGGAAGGATTGGGGTCCTGGGTGCTCTCCGAGTTTGGTTACTTTCTTGCAGGGTGTTTCATGATTCAACTACTAGATAATATCATCAGTGCTAGAATGGAAAGAGGGGGGAGAAGGAAGAATTGAGGTCCTTGGTGTTCTCTGAGCTTGGTTCTTTTCTTACAGACATTTCATTACCAAACTAGGTACATCACTGATGATGATACTTAGTGGGTAATGAAACATCTGCAAAAAAAAAATCAACCAAGCGAAGAGAGCACCACGGACCTTACAGTTCAACCCTGAGCTAGAAATATTCTTTTCTATTGGCTATGGAGATTCTCAGTCATCCAGGTCATGCTGTCCCAAAGGTGCTTCTTTCAAGAGGCAACTGGACTTTCTGGTGTGGTTTTTTTTCTCCTTCGAAGACGTTTCACTTCTCATGGAAGAAAGTTCTTCATCTTCAAAGAAAAAAAAAAGTCCAGTTGCCCCTTGAAAACTCATCTTTGGGGGTTCTCTTCTATTAGGACCATTTAACATCCGTACATACTTTTTAACATTTAAATGAAGCCACTGGAAAAGGTTTGTTAGCTTAGATCAGGTGTCATGGAACAGTGATGGCCCTCATTACATATATCTCTATACATCTCTATACACCTCCGCCTCAGGCCAGACCAGTGTTATATACATCTTTTATGGACACTAATGCTTATTAAGGCCACAGCCTCCTGAATATCCTTTAGAGAAGCAGCCTCCTTTCTGAACTTAAGGATGAAATCCCTTTCCAACATTTTAGCTAAAGGCATGGTTCTTATCATTTTAATTTTTTTTTTTTAAAAAAAAAATATTTTTCCTCCTGTTCTTTTTTTTTTTTTTTTTGGTGCTATAAATCACCAAGAGTGTATCGATTTGGTGGGGTGGAAAAAATGTCATAAATGAAAAAAAAAAATCACATTTTTCCTATCTACTTAAAAAGCATTCAAATTACTCTTTGACGGGGTACCTAATATTCTCCTCATTTAGAGTGAGGGTAACCCTCACTCTGATTTAGGGTGAAGGTAGCCCTCAGAGAGAAATGGAAAGAAGATGGACCCACTGCAAATACAGGAAACCCTCAGAGAGGGTCCATGTTCTTTTCCATTTCTGCTCACCCACCCCTAACAACAGCAATTATGTGAAGTAAGTTGGGTTGAAAGGGGAAGACCCCAAGTTCAGCTGGATCTCCATACTCCATACAGTCTAATATCTTCACCACTATACCTTGTGAGCTCATCACTGATCATCTAAGATTTAAAAGGGCCACAGCCCACAGCAGCACAAATACACTCTCCAAATTTGTCCAGGCAACAACACCCAAGCTGGCCATGAAGGCATGACAAAAAGCCATGGATGGAAACCAATCGAGGAGAGAAGCAAGCTAGAACTAAGGAGGAATTTCCCTGACAGTGAGAACAATTAATCAGTCCAAAAACTTGCCTCCAGATGTTGTGAATGCTCCAAGACTGGAAGTTTTTATGAAGAGATTGGACAACCATTTGTCTGAAATGATATACCTTCCTGCCTGAGCAGGGGGTTGGATGAGAAGATTTCCAAGGTCCCTTCCAACAGTTAGAACAATTGATCAGTGGAACGGCTTGCCTTCAAAAATTGTTGGGTGACTTTGGGGCAATCACTAGGAGACTGTGAGTTCTAGTCCCAACTTAGGTATGAAAGCCAACTATGTGACTTTAAGCTAATCACCATGAAACTGTGAGTACTAGTCCCACCTTAAGCATGAAAGCCATCTGGGTGACTTTGTGACAATCACCAGATGGAGATGGTGAGTTCTAGTCATGCCTTAGGCATGAAAGCCAGCTGGGTGACTTTGAGCCAGTCTCTTTCTCTTAGCCCACCCCATTTCACAGAGTTGTTGTTGTTGTTGGGGGGGGGGAAATAGTGGAGGAAGGAGTATCAGGTACGTTCGTTGCCTTGTCTTTATTAATCAAAATAGCAAAGGTGGGAAATAAATACATTCAATAAACATCAACAACTGAACAGAGACTGGTTAAAATGGCATGATACCTCAAATGTAGGATAGTAACTCAATAAAGCTTTCTTGAAAGTGTTTTGCATCTGACCTGAGGGAAAATGGGAGCCATACATATTAAGTAAAGACTTTGTGGTTTTGACTTTGTGAACATATTAAGTAAAGACTTTGTGATTTTTCGCCTCGGGCAAAAAGATTGGACAACCATTTGTCTGACATGGCATAGGGTCTCCTGCTTGAGCAGGGGGCTGGACTAGAAGACCTCCAAGGTCCCTTCCAACTCTCGTTATTCTGGTGCTCATCTTCCTTGCAGGGGGGCTTGGAGGTGATTTCTTATTATTGTGAACCGAGTTGGCTCAAGTAAATCAGTGGCTTAACTTACTGATGCCAAATATGTCTCAGCAATAAATGGGCGGTATCCGACAGGGAAAACCAACCAAAATTCACTTCTTTCAAGACTTGGATGTCTTCCTACCAAATTTTGCACCGGGATCCTGGGGCTGCAAAACTAGGGAAATGGCTGGCTCCAGTTGCCATCCCACACCAAAACAAAACCCATTCTTCTTCTTCTTCTTCTTCTTCTTCTTCTTCTTCTTCTTCTTCTTCTTCTTCTTCTTCTTCTTCTTCTTCT
>JANHFL010003649.1:133778-146394 GCA_032468155.1 Oxyrhabdium leporinum | reverse complement strand
TAGATAGATAGATAGATAGATAGATAGATAGATAGATAGATAGATAGATAGATAGATAGATAGATAGATAGAAGACATAGATTAAAATCTCAGAGAACACAATAGTGAAGCATTTCCATACTGTTGTCAAGAAAGGTACCCATTTGTAATGCTTCTCTTGCATCAGAACATACAGGTAGTCATCAGCCTAGGACCACCGTTAAGCCCGAAATTTCTGTTGCCAAGTGAGACATTTGTTAAGTGAATCTCACCCCATTGATGACCTTTCTTACCATAGTTGCTAAGTGAGTAAGTTAGTAAGACAATTGTTTGGTGAATCTGGCTTTCCCATTGTCAAAATTTCACAAAAGATGATCCTGGGACAATTGCAACTGTCATAAATATGAGACGGTTGTCAACCATCTGAATTTGGGTAATGGGACCATGGGCATGCTGCAATGTTTGTAAATAGGAAAAATAGTCATCAGTCACTTTTTTTTCAGTACTGTTGTAACTTTGAATAGCCTCTAAACAAACTATTGAAGCTGAGCACTACCTGTATATGGTATCCTCTTAAGCCAACTTACTCTTGAAACATACAACTTACTTACTTGCAACTGTAGATGTGGTCAACAGTATTAAGTATTTGGGGATGCAGATAACTAACAATCTGAATTGGCCTCTTCAAGCATCATCCTTAGTGAAGCACCCAAACCACCGTCTGCGTTTCCTGCATCAGATGAGCACATCTTTCTCCTTCTGTCCTGGCCACTTTTTACAGAGGCCTGAGTGAGAGTGCTTTAATAAATTGCATCATTGTTTGGTTGGTGACAGCAGTGCCTCAAATAGAAAGTGGATACAGAGAGTGGTGAGGACAGTGGAGATTATAGGAATCTCACTTCCCGTTATTCAGGATACTGCTTATAAGCTCTATGCACTTAGAGAGCAAAGCGTCATTAGAGACCCCACACACCCACTTTTTGGTCTGTTTCTGTTGCTCCCCTCTGGAAGAAGGTTTCAAAATATTTCTAGCAAGACTACCCGATTCTGTAACGGCTTTGTTCCTTATGCCATCCATCTAGTAAACTCACAATTTTGCATTTATTTATTTAGTCATGTTTATATAGTGTCGATTGGAGAGAGTGACCTTTTGAGAGCTGTATGCAACAAAATTTCATTTTAATGTATGTCAATTTGTGTACATTCAAAGTGAACGATGCAGTTATTCTAAGAAGTATCACTCAAACCGAAAAAAAAACAACCAACTGCTTGGATAAGCAGCAATGCATTTCAAACAAACAAACAAAAAAAAAGCATAGAAGTCAAGTTGCCATTGGTCAACTTCCAGGTATCCTGGAAGACATTTTCCAATAGATGTAAAAAGCATCGATTGAACAATTGTACAACATCTTTGCATTAATCCAAAGAAGCCCTTTCCTTGAGCCCTACACACTTATTCAACAACATTGGATCAAAGAGTGTTTTGGAGATGGAGAGAATCTGAACTGTGAGTGTGAAAGCTATTTTACAATTACTGAAAAATAAACTGTTGCAAAATTGTTTTTCCTTTTAAGTTTTGAATCATGTAAAGAGCAGCAGAAATTGAATGGAATATAAACATGATACAAACAAGATATAAATTCATTGAATGAAATATAGTCAGGGGAAAAAAAGAATAATTATTTACATGGCATTAAAGTAAAAATTTAATCCCTTCTAGATGTGCTTCTGTTTATGTCTTTGTATTGAATAACCGGATACCAACTTATTTTGCATTTTTGTTTAGCATATAATAATATAATTATTACCTTATAATATATCCAGCTGCCCAGAATTAGTTTAGAGTTGGGAGGCTCTGAAATTGAATGAATGATATATTTTTTTAACGAGCCAACAACAATGAACATAATGGACTCATACATTTCTTTTTCTTTGCAGATGGGCAGAAGTAAAGAGATTATTCCTAAGGAAAAAAATCAAGGAAGAAACTTAGAAAACTTCATGAAGGATAAAAAAGTAAATTTGAATACCACAAATTGGGTGAGGGGGGGGGGGGAGAAACAAATCAGTATCTATAATGAAATACTGTTCCATGGAAGTAATAAGAAGCTGACATTGGATAGGAGATGTAAGTGATATTTGGATTAGGAAAAATGAATGGAATAGAGTAACACAGTTGGAAGGAACCTTGGAGGTCTTCTAGTCCAACCCCCTGCTTAAGTAGGAAACCCTATACCATTTATTTTCCAATCTTTTCTTAAAAACTTCCAGTGTTGGAACATTTACAACTTCTGGAGGCAAGTTGTTCCACTGATTAATTGTTCTCACTGTCAGGAAATTTCTCCTTAGTTCTAGGTTGCTTCTCTCCTTCATTAGTTTCCACCCATTGCTTCTTGTCCTACCCTCTGGTGCTTTGGAGAATAGCTTGACTCCCTCTTCTTTATGGCAGCATGTTGAAGAAGGATACAGCTAAGAGTCCACTTGACTTTCTCACATGAATGGGAAAAGGTAGCAGCTTGATTTACATCACAGGTAGGAAAATATTTGGGGCCATTTTTCTTAGAAATGAACGATTGTCTTACTTTTGGGGGGAAAAAATAGGAAAGGAAGGGAATAGTTGAATCTACTGAGATCTGGACTACAAGATGAGAGAGCAACTTGGTATCCTGAAAAAATGGAAGAAGTATCCAAAGCAATGCGCTTCTGACCCCTTCTCCCAAGGCAAATTAAAATATTTCCATTCATCTGGAATATGGGAACCATGAGATGTGAACAGAATGCAAACATGGCCTTGGCTGCTCTTGAATTGCTATTTAGTCCTCCTCCTTTCTTCCTCTCCTAGGGAGAATCCAAAGGGTAGAAAACACACCCAGGGCAAGCCTCCAGTTCACAGCCAACAGGCCGTTACTGTGACGACAAAACTTGCTTTTCTAAATACTACAAACAAGTGCCTTCAGTCTCAGCTGCTGCAACCATCTGCTGTGTGTGCTCAGCCTTTCACTTCTACTGAGAAATGACGACAGGTTTTCCCCCCCCCCTCCAATGAGGGCTAGAACTGGGCCAAAGGTTGGTCAAGCCAAGGCATTTCGTAAACGGGACTTTAAAAGAAAAGAAAAAAAAAACCATTGAGAAGACAGCAGGTCTGAAGAGCATCTACTTCAAACACTCATTAATTGAGCCAGTTAAATGATAAACCCTTTGTGACTACTCTTGGTTGGATGTTTCTGCGGATATCCATTCTTGGCAAGATGTCAGAAGAACTTTTCCCTGAGGTGATTTAAGAGACAAGCCCCCTTTACCTTGAGTGGTGGGATGGACTAAGCAAGACAGAGTATTTAAGGAAGGAAAACCAGAAGTCCCAGGAAGAAGTTTAGTAAGCAGCATCATGTTCCCCGTAAGGACCAATTAAATCTTCTCCAAAGCTAAGAACTGAAGCTACTCTGGTAAAGTAAGTATTTGCATATGTAACACCTGCGTGCATTTTGATATTTTGATTTTTTTTTAAATTGATTGGAGTTCTTTGGGGTGCCTTGTATTGCTTAGTTTGAAAAAAATTGCTTCTTTTTTTTGAGAAAAGTTGTAAGTTGGTGGTAGAAACCATATTCATGCCATGCAAAAAAAAATCCTGGTGTTTCTCTTCCTGGCTTCTATTTTTTGATGTTTTCAGTTTGGGATATTACTAGTATAGGAAAAGATCACGAACATAAGTTTTCCTCAGATTTGTTGGATGCTAGAACCCATCGGTTCTAACTCAGCCAATGATTGTGGACTGGTGGAAATAATTTCCAAACATCTAGTGGGTAACAAGTTGTTCACCGTTTGTTGTAGATAGTACATCCATGCATTTGAAGGCAGTTCACTTGAAGGCAGTATCCATTCTTATCACCCTAAGTGTTTTTTCTTCTTCTAACAATTATAAATTTTAACGAATCAAAGACATCTTTTTCCTGCCTATAATTTGCAATTCATCTCACAGGCTAAATATTCTCATCATCGTCAGTTGTAAAGAACTGGCAATGCCACGCCAAGTGCAAACGCGAATGAATGCCACCCCAAAGGTGGTCCAAGGAGACTTGAAGAGCCTCACACCCAATGTGAGAAAGTTCATTGAAAGTAATGCCAAGCTGTGCCAACCGAAGGCCATCCACATCTGTGATGGATCAGAGGATGAGAACAAAAAGATCTTGGAGCTCATGGTGGAACAAGGCATGATCAAGAAGCTTAGAAAATATGAAAATTGGTAAGAGACCACTATTGTATGCTGTGCAAAGCCAAATCCACTGTACAGCGTTCCTTTCCTTAGGGCTTTCCCCAACTTGTACTTAGTGGTAGTATATGGGCTTGAAATAACTTTTCTCTCCTTTGCATTTCATCCCTTATTCTAGCATTGTCCAAAAGCATCCTGAAAGTGTGTACAAAACCTGTTGGAGGCATATCTAGAAGTAACCAGGAAGAGAGACTAAAATAGAGACAAGATAGGGATCAGCTATGGGGCAGCAAATGTCATGTCAGACTAGATCAATGAAGGATGGAGAGCAATTCAGCTCAGCAATAGGGGACTGTCCATAAGTAGTCAGTGTGTTAATGCCGTTAATGTAATGTTCCTCCTGGATAGTTCAATATAGGGAAAAATAAAAACCGAAGTTCCCTTTCTTTTATTCTACATTATTCCAATACAGAGCTGCCACTCTTTAATGGATGTGCCATATTTTTAGTGGCTACGTAGCTATCAAAATATCAATAGATAAAGATTTTCTCATTATTGAATGTCTTAGATGGAGAAAACTTCAGATAGCAATGTTTCTCAAAATCATTAGTTTTCTTCCAAAAATACCACCTTTCTTTGTCACTTTGCAGTCATTCTGATTTTTAATTTTTGGGATCTATCTTCTTTGTGCAGAAAAGATGAAATAAAATCAAGTAATGCATTCAACCTTTGTACACAGAGTAAATGTAACATGATTTAAGCCATAGTGGGGTTAAATCTGGTCTGGTGAAGCAACTATAAAACAAATTTCTAGAAACTGGTATATAGAGTGCAGACTGGCTCTCCCCTTTTCTAAACTTTAGGGAGAAATATTCTAAGTTTATTTCTTCAACTGCTTAAAAGAATAATTATGCATGTAGCACATTAAGAACACAAAATAAAGCAGACAATTTATCTGGGACCTAGAAGAATAAGCCAATAAGACAGTTATCTCCACTTTAGTTTCCTGGTTCAATGAAACTTAGATTTGCTATGGTAGTACTTGATACCACAGATGTCTCATGCCACAGATCAAATTCCGTTGCAATTTATGCCAATTCAGCAATAACACCAGTTTGCTTACAAATTATGTAATCATACCCATATAGTAATGTAAATTGACCCAAGTAGCATAGTTTGCGTCTTTGGCTTTATTGCAACGATGGACTTTTTGATTTACCAGACTTTGGTGAATAATGGAACCCTTTTTGCTAACAATTAGAGGTTAAATAAATTAACTGGAGGTTAGTTGAAATGAGTTTTCATTGTATGTCTCATTTATATAAGATATCCTAAAAGTCTTAATGCAGATCTAAATAATACAACCTACTGAAGCTTGGCCACATTATTCTTTAAAGTATACGCAACTCTAAAATGCTTCATAAAATTTTGGTTTATTATTTTAGGAGTCAATATTGAGACTAGCATAGGAAGCAGATACGTTAATCATTTCCTTTCCATCGTAAGCAAGCAACAAAACCTGAAAATCAGGAGGACAGGAGGAAATAATAGGTGTAGACATAGAGCTATGCACGCACACACACACACACACACACACACGTATATATTGCAGGTATGTATGTATGTATATATAAAAAAATATTTGCATCCCACATTTATGAGCCATGGTGGAGCAGTGGTTAGAGTGCAGTACTGCAGGCTACTTCTGCTGACTGCTGGCTCTCTGCAATTTGGCAGTTCAAATCTCACCAGGCTCAAGGTTGACTCAGTCTTCCATCCTTCTGAGGTGGGTAAAATGAGGACCCAGATTGATGGGGGGACAAGAGGCTGACTGTAAACCACTTAGAGAGGGCTGTAAAGCACTGTAAAGCAGTGTCTAAGTTCTATTGCTATCTATGTCTTGGTTACTTTCTTGATTTAAGCACAGATGTTTAAACTCTGTCAAACTTTCCTATAGGGACTTTATTATGCAAGCCTCAAGCATCTTGTCCCGAAGATGCTTTTTCAAGAGGCAACTGGTGACCTTGATGACACAGAAAAACATCCAGGTGGCCTCAATGACTCTCTTTAAAGAATGCAACTGACCAGCTGTCTGTAAGAAATATAAATCTTTCCATTCCCCACTATCCAGTCAGAGCTGAAGAAGCTTCTTGGATGAGAAGCGAAACATCTTCAAAGAAAAAAACCCCAGAAAGTCCAGTTGCCTTTTGGAAAAGCACCTTTGGGACAACCACGACCTGGAAGACTGAGGATCTCCATAGACTTCTAGAATGACCTTTGGAAATCCTTGGATATAAGTTTTAATAACAACCTTGTTTACAAGTGGTACGGAAGAGAAAGGAAGAGAACGAGGTCCAGTCCTTCAGGATTACAAAAAGTCAAACTTTTGAGAAGACATTAAAAAGCAGGCAGCAAGTTAAGCTAGTCAACGAGAATGGAGCTCAAAGATTGACCCAATTAAAATGAAAGTCTACATCACTTAGAAATGCAAAACTTTGAAACGCTGGTTTGCAGCAATAATCTGGCATCAGCCCATGAGAGATATAGATTTTGCTCAAGGAAATGGAGAATGCATAATCATATTATATAAAATGAATACTCTATTGCTGCTAATACATATTAGGCTGAAAATAAACCGTGTGAGTCATAAACAGGTGACATCTTGCTCTTTCCTCCTTTTTCTACCAACCTTTCATTTCGTAAGTGGTCCTGGCACAATCACCGCCATCCATTTTACCTAACAAGATTGTACGATTATCAAAACATGTCAAAGAACATTCATTATTGCTGCGAGGGCTCCACAATAAAAGAACGGGCTGTAATCCTTCTAAAAGGCATTTATAATCACAACATTTTGCGGAGGTAAATGAAAAGCCTTGAGGGAAGACAAGAGGTAAACAAGAAAACATTTGAAGATGGCAATGCTCGCTTAAATGGCAATGGGCTGATTAGAGTTTGCATCGTAAAAACATTCACAAATGACCCACCAGATTAGAAAGATAAAAAGATGCACACATCATCTCTTGGTTGCAACAATGATTGAGGGGGGATTTTTTATTTTTGGGACCCAAAGCAAAATCTCCACAAATTCTTTGGCTGGATGGTTTATTTTCTTTGAGTTGCCTTGCTTGTTTGCCCTTGAGTTTGCTTTCATATGGAAAATGAGGGGTAAGCTTTGGAAAAAAAAAGACACAGCACTGATGAATTTCCTTCCAAACAAGCCCCTTAAGGCAGCAGATAGAACCCAGATAAGATCTACCAAGAACACAAGATAAATAAATCCAAAATGAAGCAATAGCAAAAATAATAAAACCGGGAGGAGCGGAGCAGAGGACTTAATTAAATAGCAAACAGCAAGAAGTGAGGAAAAAAGTAGGATTGAGATGTTGTCCCCTTGGGAAGGACTTAAATCTTTGCTCATTCACATGGCTAATCATGAGCAAAGAGCTAACTCCGTTCACAAACACAGCTAGCCCTATTTACCTAACCATAAGCAACAACTGGCTGCGATAACAGGCATTCTAAGCTATAAATCATAGTGACTGGGTTTGCACAATATGTTAAGTCAAAATCAAGCCAACTCTATTTTGGATTAATGTACAGATAGTCCTTGATTTACAGCCATTCACTTACAGAGATAACCCTGGTCATTGGTGTGACAAGGTCATTGTTTTAGACATTGATCCTGAATAGACATAGAATTGGACCCTGAAATATCAAAGACAGTCAGTTTGATCAAATGGTTAAGCTACCAGGCTAGAAACCAGAAGACTGGGAGTTCTAGTCCCACTTTAGGCATGAAAGCTGGCTGGGTAACTTTGAGTGAGTTTTACTCCTGCTTTAGGCATGAAAGTCGGATGGGTGACTTTGAGCCAAACACCAGGAGATGGTGAGTTCTAGTCCCGCTCATTGAATAGGTGACTTTGGGCCAATCACCAGGAAACCGTGAGTTCTAGTCCCATTTTAGGTACAAAATCCAGCTGGGAGACCTTGAGCCAGTCCCTCTGTTTCAGCCCAATTCATCTCACAGGGTCGTCGTTGTGTAGAAAATAAATGGAGGAAGTCATCTTAGATATTTTCACTGCCTTGTAGTTGTTGTTTTTTCTTTTTTTGGAGAAGTAATAAAGTCAGGATGCAAATAAATAAAGTTCACACAGCCACAATCCCAACAGTCATATAATGTGTTGCGCCCCAAACAAAATCTATATCGTAGCTTGATAATCAACTGGATTTCTCTCCCCTATCCTTCCCTTCTCCCCCTCCCCTATAAGCACCAACTGCCTGTAGCTAGAACCCTGCCAATCTTACCATTTTAAAATGAGATTTTATTTACTTATTTATTTTGCTTTGGGATAAGTGTTATCCTAGAAAGAGATAAGTACCTGGAATACCACAGTAGAAGGAATGGCCTGATTTGCTTAATATGGTGAGACAGTGATTGGGTATACGATCTACACAATTAGTATTAGCCTGTTCTCTCACAATGTTTAAACACCTCCCACATCCCAATAATCTCTGTTTAAGGGAAGAGTCTTCCTTTTCTTTTCTTTTTTAAAAATCTCTCTTTGCCAGGTTTCCAGCAAAACAGCAGCTTGTCAGAAGATGGTGCTATCTAGCTATTTATCTCCAGGCTGAACATAAACTATTCTCTCCTCTTCTTTTAAGTTCTTGGAAATACATATATTAAATCGGGTTTTCTTTAAAATGCATTTGTTTCCTTAAGGTGTAAATCATTCCGTATTCTACTTTTTAAGAAGTTGACCTTGAATTACTCAGAAATCATATTTATCGCTCTGTCTTTCTCTGATAAAAATCAAATTGGATCAGACTTAATCCCTTGAGATGGAAAACCTGCAGAAACAATAACACCGACAATTGAGAAAAATAGCACCTCCCTTTGTTTATCTCATATGTGGTTTTGGAATTCTTTACATATGCCAAAAAATAAAAGTCCTCGGTGTATGCAAAGGAATGATCTGCCTCACAATATTATGGCCAACAGAGTCAACACAACTTTGTCTGTGGTTGCCTAGTGTGACTGCACCACTGGCTGCAATCAGGGGGATGCGATTGAATTTTTAAGGACCATGCTTGCCCATCACTGGGCAATCCTTAGACCCAAAGGTGCATTTCCAAAAGACACCTGGAATTTCTTGTTGTTGTTTTTTCTTTGAAAACATTTCACTTCTCATCCAAGAAGCTTCTTCAGTTCTAACTGACCAGTGGGGAATGGAAGGATTTATATTCTTCGCAGTCATCTGGTCGTTAGCACTCTGAGGGTCAATCATTTTTCAGAGGAAATGTTTTCAGAATAAAATCCAAGAAAGCTCAGTTGCCTTTTGGAAAAACAACTTCGGGACAACCATACCTGGACGACTGAGAATCTCCATAGACTGTCCTTAGATTTCTGCGGCATTAGGCAGAAATGCCTTCTAACAACACAATTCTCCACAACCTGCTAATAATGGCCAGTAGTTCCTTGTGCATTGGAATATACCTTGCTTATATTTCAGCTAACCTGCAGATTTCTCAGTTTTCCCTCTGTCAATCACCTAAGGACACCCACTGCTTGCTTGAGCTAAGATTCCCATGCAGGGACTATGAAACCAAAGAAGTGATTGACCATTTTGATTTTGGAGGTTCAGGATTAAATCTAGAGATTCAGAGTAGGTTAATGATGGGCCAACAGGTCTCTTTAGGGGTGTTGATCAGGATTCTGATAACTCTGATTATTGGTCTACAAAGATTCTTATTTTGAAATGACAGAAATCAAGTTTGGTCCTTAGTAGGCCCTCAAGATTGTAGAAACCTTTGATAAGAAGTCACAAGCTTGTAGGTGAACATGTGATGATAACCACTTTTTCAAGAGGCAACTGGACTTTCTGGTTTTCCTTTGAAGACCTTTTGCTTCTCATCCAAAAAGCTTCTTCAGTTCTGAGAGAAGCTGAAGAAGCTTCTCAGAGAAGCTGAAGAAGCTTCTTGGATGAGAAGTGAAACGTCTTCGCAGAAAAACAAAGGAAGTCCAGTTGCCTCTTGAAAAAGCACCTTTGGGACAACCAGGACCTGGATGAGCGAGAACCTCCACAGACAGTAGAGATAGCTGTTTCTTAGGATATGCATCTAAGCTCATTTAAAACATTGCTATGCACTCAACTCATTTTCCCCTCACCTGCTAAGATCTCTCGGCAACATTTGGGAATTAAAAACTCTAAAAGAAAGAATGATAAGGTCAATTGGGATGAAGAGCTTGTACAAGGAAGGGAAATATCCATTGGGAAAATTGGAAGACAACATCGAAAATGTCCCTAGGGAGAGTGCAAAAAAACTCAGGAGTACTTCAGAAGAATTTAGAGTCAAACTAGGCCGGAGAGAACATTTTCGAAAAGTTTACGAGCTTAAGAGCCGGCCTCACCCGACGCTAATTAAGTAGCAGACAGTAGCCCTTCACAGCCCAGCAACCATGTATGTAAAATTCAAGGTTCAAAGCCCAAATGGTCATGTCAGCTTTTAAAAGGTTGAGAGCTCATGAGTTAGACATGTTAACGTTTATTAAGCACCGCACGCACACACCAGGCTCAATGGCAGCCCGTACGAGGAAGATCATTGGCTCAGCACAAAGGGATTTCAAGGGAAGTTTAACATGCTAAGGTCCTTTGCACTTAATGAAAAAGTCACTGAACTTGACAATTGCTCCAGATGACACCATCCAATTTCCATGAATGACAAAGGAAGACGAAGATGATTAAAAAAAAAAAAAATACAAGTGAAGCACTAAAAACTTTCCGGCACTTTGCCCGTTTGGACTTTCGACCTCCAGATAATCTAAAAGTTAAATTTAGTCTTTATTTTGTAAAGAATTAGCATTCGGTTAGGATGTACGCTTTCATTTCTACCAAAGAACAACATGACCATGATATATAAGGAAACGTAACTGACTTTCTAGATCATACTAACTTACATCTCTTTTTTTAAAAAAAAAAATTGTAGCTGAATGCCAGCAAATTTCCTCTACAAAACTCGTAGCTTCTCTCTTTTGTCCCCGTAGAAATGTTTGGCTTCCTAAGAATGTAAAGAATACAAGAGAAACCCATGCAGTTTTATTTGCAACAACATATTCTGCTCTTTTGTGTTTCCAAAGAGTTGTTCCCTTCAGACAATAATGGCTTCGCTCTGTACTTTTTTATGTATTTCAACTAGGATTCCTCCTCCTCTCTTAAGCTAGGAGAAAAAAAAAAGTGATGTGGGTATATTAAGCACCCCACTAGCTAGCACAAGAAGGTACAAAGTCACACGATAAACCAGAAGTATATTTGTTAACATTCAGTCTATCCAATCTTTGGGTATCCAGAAGATCTGTTGACTTTCATCATGGCAGAGACAAAAGTGCTTTCGCTCTCTTTCTGGCTCTCTTTATATACATATATATGCAAGCATAGAAATACTCATTAGGTGACCGATTTTTCAAAAGGTAGCTCTGCCTCGTTGTTAATATGCCAAGCAGGAGATTTAAGGGAATCCATTTAGCTGAATGACAAAGAATCTTTTTCAATAACAAATTTATCTAAACAAAGATAGAGTGTGGCTCCATAGCAATTGCTATAGAAGAATGTAGCTTCCTCCTGGAGTTACAATGGCTTTAAAATATTGCTTTTTCAAGTGTGCTTAGCTGAGTACTTTATTCAGATTATAGAGACCTTTTCAAAAAGCTCAGAGGCATTTGAAAGGAAGTGGGGCTGCAGAGCAAAGTTTTAGCAGGAATTTCTCCACTGAGTATCTGTCTTGAACTTCATACTCGTGGGTCTACCAGTATCCCTTTGGTAGCCTCAGCCAGAATGATTTTCAGTAGGATGTCACTTCCTTTGTGTTGTCATGACACCATTTACTCTTTCTGGTTCTGGAGAGCACCATAGAGGGGCCCATCATCTTTTAATCCCATACCAAAACAGATAACCCAAGTCTCAAAGAAGCTTAAAATGTTCTTGATCTCTCTTTGGAAGTCTTTGTTTCTATCCTCATGGTCATCCTAGAGCTTTAGTCTGAATCCAGTCCAACCTATATCGGTCCGTCTTAAACAGGGATGCTTAGAACTGAGGAGGGTCTTTACTGGTTAGTGTGGGAGGGATCTCACCAATGTAAAATAAAGTGGAGCTGTAAAGTACTTTCCTGTCTCTGATTGACCCAGACAGGAAATAAGACCAGATATATTAATTCTATTTTATTTGTAAGGGTACATTAATAGAATCTTGAAAGTCTGAAAGTACAAATCTTCAATGGTCTCTTTTACAGACAGAGAAATTAGGGAAGAGTCATCTCAAAAGTGCTTTATTCTTCAAAAGGCAACTGGTCTGTTTTTTCTTGAGGAGGAAGAAGAAAATGTTTTGCTTCTCATCTAAGAAGCTTCATGGGTTCTGATGGTGATGAAGCTTCTTG
>JANHFL010003649.1:71316-89785 GCA_032468155.1 Oxyrhabdium leporinum | reverse complement strand
ATATATATATATATCATTTCTCTCTCTCTCTCTCTCTCTCTCTCTCTCTCTCTCTCTCTCTCTCACACACACACACACACACACACATTGTCTGTCTGTCTAATCTAATTTATTTACCTAATTCTCTCCCTCTCCTCTCCCCTCCCCTCTCCTCCACTTCCCTTCTCCTCTCCATTCCCTTCCCTCTCCCCCTTCTTTTTCCTTCCCTTCCCTCCCCCCTCCTCTTCTTTTCTCCTCTCCTCACTTCTCCTCCCCTCCCCTTCCCTCTCCTCCACTTCTCTTGTCCCTCTCCCTCCCTTTCCCCTTCCCCTTCCCCTTCCCCTTACCTCTCCTCCACCTCTCTTCTCCTCTCCTCTCTCCTTTCTCTTGTACACACCCCTACACACATTCAATATCCACCCTTTTGTTGGTTTTGTTGCCATCAGTCCTATTAGATTGGACAAGGAAATTTTGCCACAGAAAAGTAGGATGAGTCATGTGATCTGCAGGTCACAGCGAGCAAAGATTTGAAAGGGCTGGATTGAAGCTGATGGCTGGAATCAGAAAATTGATTCAATAACATAAATCTAGGCTGTCCAGTCTGTCAATGGATCAGGGAAAGAAAGAAGCAGACAATTTACAAGGTCAACATGCACAAACGTTTGATTGGCTACTGCTGTAAAAAGCAAAACAAAACCAAGCAGAAGCAGAATAAAAGAGAAAAACGGAGTTGGCAGGGACCTTGGAGGTCTTCTAGTCCAACCCCTGCTCAAGTAGGAACCCTACACCACATCAGACAAATGGCTTTCCAATTTCTTCTTAAAAACATCCAGTGATGGAGCATTTACAACTTCTGGAGGCAAGTTTTTCCACTGATTAATTGTTCTAATTGTCAGGAAATTCCTCCTTCGTTCCAGGTTGCTTCTCTCCTTGATTAGTTTCCATGCATTGCTTCTTGTCCTGCCTTCAGGTGCTTTGGAGAATAGGGTGGCCCCCCTCTTCTTTGGGGCAGCCTCTCAAATATTGAAACACTGCTATTATGTCACCCCCTACTCCTTCTTTTCATTAAACTAGACATACCTACTTCCAGCAACTGTTCTTTATATGTTTTAGTCTCCAGCCAAGCAAAGCAGAGCAACTTAAAAAAACAACAACCCTGGACAATATTTAATTTTAAGGCGATGTCTATAGGATGGAGGATATGAAGACCCAAAGGAGGATAGTCCCTCCTCTGGTTGAGCATCTGGTCACTCTACATCTGGATGGCCAACCCATTTACGCGCGTGTGTGTCTTTTAAAAGAATGCAGCTGATTACTTACTCAGTAGTCATAACTCTCCCTTGGTAATTTGTAGGCAGAAAGTAGTAAAGTCTCTTTAGTTACAGCATATTGATTTTTTTCGATCAAACTGCAGAGGCCACGAGGACGAGGTGAGAGAACGGCTCAGAGTCTTAATGCCCTGCTCAATAAAGATTAAAGAGAACAGAATGAAAAAGCAAGACCAGCAAATCAAGGAAAATGACAGCTAGTTACAGTATTTATTCACCAATTGAGATGAATAGATTATTTTTTTTACAGAAAGCTATAAAATTAAACATAACCTCCCCGCCCCCCAAAAAAACAATAACTGTAGGTGAGGCTGAATTCTGGCGTCCCTGGAGAGCTCTAAGGCACCATATCTTTTCTTGAAAACCTTTCTTTGCTCCATGCATTTTTTAAGAGGTCACATTGACATCGTGCTAATTTATTACCTTTATAAAGATATATTTTGGACGGCTGGATTTTTTTTAAAAAACGCCTTTCAGGATTGGCTGTTTTATCTTCCTGATTTGGAAAATATATACCTGTTTTTATCAGTAGCTTTGGCACAGTAAGCTAAGATGGCTCCACTCCAGTTTACCGGAGAAATTGCAACCGGACGGGGTTTGCACACTGCAAGTAAAGTACAACGTGGGAATTAATGTAATAGGTGGACCCAGCCTTTGTAAAGCTAGAAAAAGAGGAACAGCCCTGTGTTGAATCAGACTTTTGATCCATATGACTTTAAGCCAGATTGATTTTCAAGGGTTTTAAAGTTAGTCCTCTCTGGAGAGGCTGCTTAAGAATTTAGGATTTTCTTCAAGCAGAGCTGATGTTCTGCCATTAGGGCATATTCTTAGATGTTCATTTAAGCCATTCTTGGTCGTTCTGAAGTGGGGAAACTCTGTTTACGGTACAGAGGACCAGAGTTGAGGATGAATGCGTTAAGTGAACTCCACTGTCACTCTTAACTATTGTCGTAGGAAAATTCCAATAAAGAGGAACACAGACAAACCACAAACAATAATGCTTACTTTAAGATGAGAGGTTTATTTGTAGACTGCACACTGTTAATTGTAGCCTTGCAGACTTCAACTCCCAGAATTCCCCAGCTAGTATGACTGGCTAAGGAATTCTTGGAGTTGAAGTCCACACAGCTTCACGTTGCTGAGGTTGACAAACATTGGCTTAGCACACATCTGCATTTTGCAAAAGACAATCCACAGTGGTGAACGCTTCATAGCGCTGAAGGTTTTCCATGGATCTTGAGAAATCTTGAGCGAACCCTACCCCCTTATTAGCCCCGATGATGTCACCTAGTTTGGTAACGAAATGTCTGCAACAAAAAAAACCAAGCTCAGAGACCACCAAGGACCCCACATCTTGAGAACTCTCATGTTGATTTGAAAAGGTATTTAAGAAGGAAGGGAGTATTTTTTTTCCTAAACTTTAAATACATTTTATGGTATATCTCTGCCACCACTTTCATAATCCCACTTATGGCCCTGTTTGGATTGCTATTATGGATTCTGGGCCTGGAATGGACATGGCTGATATCAGAAAATGTTGGACTTATAATCGTAATCATGAAATACCGGGACTTCAATTCTACCAGTTTTCAGTTCTCCCAGGGTGAATAACTTTGGCTTCCTATTGCTAAACTCTCCCGCTGAAATTAGGAAATAAGTGTTGACTTAAACCAAGCTGCTGCTTTTTTAAAATTCGGAACAATAAATCTCCCTTGTCCATTTTCTTGATGAAGGATTTTTTTTTTTAAAGTATGAGCATGCAGTCTTCCAATTTGTTTGGGTGAGTGATTTGTTTTGTTTACAACCACTACAAAGTCACCCAAACAAATATTAGGTATAAAATGCCAAGAATTCAACTGCAGCGATACAATCTTAAAATACATTCCCCGTTAAAATGTAAAAGTCGAATCAATATAAACTAAACCTTATTGTTATTCTTTTATATGATTAAGGGGAAAATCATCCAGAAGCATTCTGTGGCCTTTATTCGGTTGGATTTTAATTGTCAAGATTAAAATAAGAAAAAGCAGAGGTCTCGACTATAAAGAGGTTGAAATGTATATTCCCATCAGTTGCTGCAATATATATTTCAACATCTAATCCTCCTGTTTAAGCTGCTGTTTGTTATGTTAGTGCTATCTAGTTCTGTTTTCTTTTAATGCGGTATTTCTAAATTTGTATTGTCGTTTATTAAGCAGCAGCATTCAAATTAGGTCACTCCAGAGAGGTCCTACTGAAATCTATGAGGCAGTTAGGTGTAATGATCAACTCCAACCCCATTCATTTCCGTAGGACTTCCTGATATCTAAATTAGTCTCAGTGTGCCTCTGAGTTCTGGAAACAACTTGCTTAGAATGCAATAAATGAATGTAATGCATTTATTCTAATAAAATGCTATCTGCGTTCTGACATGGGCAATATATCATTTTACAAAAGTCTTACACTGCACATTGTCTTCTAGAGTTCTTCAGGCAAGCCTCATGTAACACAGCCTTCTCTAGCATGGAGGGGTGCATCACTTGATTAGGATTTAGACTTGAGGGGACTTCACAGAACATCACCTGAAGACCAGACCAATAAACCTTCTTTGAGTAATTCTAACCACTTCTTTAGATGAAGATAGAACCTAGAATAATAATGTTGGAAGAAACTTTGGAGGTCTTCTAGTCCAACCCCCTGCTCAAGGAAATCCGATATCATTCTGGACAAATAGTTGCCCAGCCAGTTTCCAGTGATAAGAGCGCCCACAACATCCTGAGGAAAGCCATTCCACTGATCAATCATTCTGACTGTCAGGAGATTTCTACTTAGTTCTATCTCCTCGATCATTTTCCACCTGTTACTTCTTTTCCTGCTCTCAGGTGCTTTGGAGAATAGGTTGACCCCCCCCCTCTTCTCTGTGACAGCTCCTCAAGGACTGGATGACAGCTACCATATCATCCCTAGTCCTCATCTTTGTTAGACTCAACATGGCTACTTCCCTCAATCAAGGGGGCAGTGTGGGGCAGTATAATTGGAAGCTTTGCATGTAACACAATATTTACAGTCAAGCTAACACAAAAGAATAATCCTGATGCTTCTGTAGCATCAAAGCTAAGAAACTGGACATCCCCCCCCCTCCGTCATCACCCATCCGGGTTGGTGGTCCTTCGATAATCTTGCGAGCTGTCACTTCTTTCTGCCGACATATTTGCTTGGGGCTGTGAGGGGGAGTCACTTGAGAGAAATAGAATCAAAATGTTTCTCCAAAACATATGCATACTTTATTTGCAGAAGGGTAGCCCCCCCTCCCTTCTTTAATGTAAGTTTTGCTAAATCTCTTGCAGGCTTACTACAATTGCCTAAGCAACTGGTATCTCTCCTTTCCTCATTAAGACAATATGGCAAACAATATGGCCCTCTATTTCTGATGCAATAGTTTAACATACGTCTGTCAAAGAGAGATGCCTGCATACCAAGGCTAAGGTAATTTGAATAAACAGCTGTCACATTATGCACGGCTGCTTTGGGTGATTTTTAATGTATGTATATAATAAAAGCCTGTAGAGATTCTCAGTCATCCAGGTCCTGGTTGTCCCAAAGGTGCTTTTTCTGGAGGCAACTAGACTTTTTTTTCTTTTGAAGACATTTCGCTTCTCATCCAAGAAGCTTCTTCAGCTCTGACAGGATAGAGAAGCGGAACATCTTCAAACGAAAAACAAAACAAAACAAACCAAGGAAGTCCAGTTGCCTCCTGAAAAAGCACCTTTGGGACAACCAGGACCTGGATGACTGAGAATCTCTACAGACTTTTAGCTAGAGAGTTTGGGGTGAACACCCTTTGAATGGTGTGGGAGTAGGGATGAATTTCCAGAGGGGAAAATTGCAGACTACAGGAACCATTTGCACTGCTCAGGTGACCCTGAGGACACAGAGAAACCTCCAAGTGCTTCAACGACCCTCAAAAAGGATGCAAATGACCAGCTGTCTGCATGGAATATAAATCCTTCCATTCCCCACCATCCAGTCAGAGCTGAAGAAGCTTCTGGGATGAGAAGCAAAATGTCTTCAAAAGAAAAAAGGGAAGTCCAGTTGCCTCCTGAAAAAGCACCTTTGGGTATATAATGAAAGTGGGTTTTTTTTTAAAGCTGCCATTCTTAAAACCCAAACTGAGCACCACAGTGTCCTTGGCTACGCAGTAGACAAGTGGTTCAATACAGCTTCTATCTGACTGATTGTAGCTTACGGTTGAACTGTGGAGTGCTTGGTGCTTTCTGAGCTTGGGTGTTTTCTTGCAGATGTTTCATGACCCAACTAGGTAACATCATCAGAGCTAGAAGGAAGGGGGCTTGCTCTCTGTGTATATACTAGTGGCTTGCCCTGTCAGGGTTGCTGTGAGTGATCTTGGTGGTTCCCTGACTGGGCTGTTGATTACTGTCAGTGTGTTTGTTTCAGTTGGTGGTTGATTGGGATATTGATTGAATACCCCCTTGATTGGGATATTGTCGGAACAACTGAGAGCTACCAAAGATCAAAACCACACACCAACACTGGCTGGACAAGCTACTATGTATAAACAGGGAACAAACCCACAATCATCTGCACTCATGTGGGTATTGAAACGTCTGCAAGAAAACAACAAAGCTCAGAGAGCACCAAGGACCTCACAGATTCTGTCTTCTCTGAAGGCTTTTCCTTACCTTTCATGCAACCCAAAATTCACTTTGTGATTTGAATTCCTCTCTCTTTAAAAGGGTGGATACACTGAGTTGACTCAAGATCTTCCTGTAGTATTAAACTTCCTGCAGCTCTGAGAATGGTAAAGTTTCCAAGCTGCTGGGCTGGGCACAAAGAAGGCCAGCTCTTTTGAAAGACTGATAAATATATCTCTATATATATATTTGAACATATATATGTATATATGTTCAAATATGGGCAGGTTCTTTCATCAGTGCCACAATAACCCTGGTTTGCATGCAGATAATATTTAAAGGAAAAAACACACACACACAAAAAGCTAATTAACAGTCAATGCATATTATTCACTTTAGCATTGCAGGGGTTTTTTTTTTCCTCTTCCAAGAGAAGCAATATATTTCAGCAAGAAATCGTTCCCAACCAGTGAATCTTGTGCCCAATTAACAGTTATTCCACCCCCACCCCCCATCAAATGTGGTTTGGAAAAGTAATTGCCCACTGTGTTTCAAATTCTAGTTTAAAGAGGCCATAGAAGACATAAGTATTTTTGGACAGCAGAGACAAAGGCCTTAGAAATTGGGCCATTACACAAAACTTTTGTTAAGGCAATTTTGAAGACAATTGCTTCTTCTCTCTGCTTGTCATCCTTTGGGATTCTGGTTACTGTATTTCTGTCTTGATAAACATCCCTTGTAACCATTTCTTTTCACTTTACATCATTTCCTGAAATATTCACCTAAAATTGAATAAGACACATTCAACATATTCTCTGCTGCTCTCCTGAGGTAAATATTCCCCACCCCCCTCAAACTTTTGGAGATTATAGGAAATTCTGAATTTCTTTCATACGTTTCAAGACAGGGAACATGGGACCCATAAGCTCCTGTATGCTTCAGGTGCCTTCCTTGAACTCCACCAGGCTCATGTCTTGCTGACTAAAAAAATATTGTTTTAATAACAATAATAAAATGGGAATCTAGTTTTCTGCATAACAAAGAACCGCTTTCTAGTGTCCTATTTATGACCCATCCATAACTTTGGAATTTGTAGAAGTCCCATTGGGAAGCTATTTCTTTTCTGGTAAGGAGGCACTTTAACAGATTTTCACAACGAGAGTTGATTTTTCTTTTGTAAGGAAAGTACTACAAGGATGTACAAATCCTGTCATTTCTTCTCCTTATTTAAACCAACAGCAGACATGTCCTTCTAATTCCAGCTCCTCTTTAGTTTTGAGGATCACCATAACTGAAAGGTAATATTTGATCATAACCCCACCAGTCTGGCCTCGCCACAATTTCTTTTCTTTAAAAAAAAAAGAAAAAAAGCTTCCTGGGGTGACATTCAAAGGGACGTCTTCACAGAGAACGTTATTTTATATTTACTCCAAACTCTTGCAATGGCACGTCTAACAAAGTGATTGTTGAAATCAACATTTACTTTAATCTTATCAGGCAATAAATAGCCGTGCTGTCCAACTCTTAATTTATGGCCCTCCGGCTCCAATAGTCTAATAAGATTTTGGAGAGTAGAAGCTGTAAAAAACAACAGTAGAAAGCTTCTTGTGAAGGAAGCAGTTGTTTATGTCCTGTATAGAAATGATAGTAAGCAGTTGTCTTCAGGTGCTCCTCAAAATTCCAAGAGTTTCCGATTCCCGGCTCTATGATGTAATGACCCCATTCCTGCCCCACTATAAATATTCCTTAGGTACTGGTAAGATTTTTCAGATGGGGTTGTCATTGCCTCCTTTCTCCGTTGAGAGAGAGGGACTTTGCGCCAAAGGCTGAACTATAACACACGGTCTCCTGGTTTCTAGCTTGAAACCTTAACCACTAGACCAAATTGACTCTCTTGGATGGTGGAGTCATTGCAACTATCCTCTGATTTTTCCTAAGCTTTTGGTTCTCACAAGAGGTGTCCTGAGAATTACTACATAAATGCTTCCATTCCCAGTGAAAGAGACAGGAAAGAGAGGGGATTTTCTTGAAAGTAGGGAGCAGGATTCAGCACCATCTTAGTTTGGAGAAAAATGTCCCCAGTTTTAACTGTCCTAATTCAACAGTGCATGGTTAAACTATGGAACTTGCACCTCGTGTTGATGACCAACAGTTGAGATGATTTTAAAAGAGGAGTGGAAAAGCTCATGGGAGAATGGACTGAAAATAACTACTAGACATTAACTGCCTTCTGAATCACATACGGCATAACTTAAATATACTGGAAGGGCTCCATCATCTTTGGTTTGTGTTCACAACCTTTTTTTGAATATGGTTTCACTGGAATGTGTGATAGATAACAAGGATTTTTGGCCTGACCCTGCTTCAGAGTTCTGTTTGTGTTCTTATGGGATGGCTAATTAAAAAAATCCCCATGCAAACAAGCCAGCTTAAAAAAAAAAGAGCTGATAGAAATGAATGAGAGAAAAGAGAAGGTGGAAGTTAAAACCGGAGCAAACATTTTTTGTCCTCTGTGTGGTGATGGGAGAGAGGAAGGGAGGGAGAGAGAGAAAGAGAAAGAGAGAAAGAGAGAGGGGGGGAGAGAGAGAGGAGGGAGGGAGAGAGAGAGAGAAAGAGAGAGAAAGAGGTAGAAAGAGAGAGAGAGAGAGAAATAGGGACAGAGATAGAAAGAGAGAGAGAGACAGAGCGAATGCTACCATGCCAAAAAGGAAAATAAATATCTAGGGGAAGGCAGACTTAGAATATTCATGCAGATAAGGGTGACTCCAGTAAGAAATACACTGTCAATCAAGGAGCATTGCTGTTACCATGACATTGCCCAATATAAAAGCCATGGGCTCTGTAATGAAGGCTGCCTTTTCCTTAGATAGTACAGAAATGGTTTAGGACAGGCAGCAATATCATGCTAAACTGTTTGGGTGGCCATTCCTATTATCCCTCTGTAGCCATCAGTAATATTATGGAGCAAGAGCCAAGCATAGGAGCAGACACCAGATAATAAGCCAGGTACTACTTGGGTGGGAAGGTAACATCATTTTGTGTGCCTTTGGCACATAGCTAAGCTGGCCACATGGCCATAGAAATTGTCCACCTGGCCATAGAAATTGTCTTCAGACAATGCTGGCTCCCTCAGTCAAGAAACAGAGATGAGCATCAAGCTCTAGAGGCAGACACAAGTGACAGGGAAAACTTTATCTTTTTATATTATGTTCCCACATCTGTTTCCCAAGCACTTCCCCCTTTTGAATATATTATACCTTTACCTACAACATCTCTCTCTCTCTCTTTCCATAAATCTACATAATCCATATAGATGGGTTCATGCAGCCTACTAAGTTAAAATGGGATTCCCTGATTGTTGTTGGCATAGCAAAATGTCAACCCAATCCATCATGGTTTATAAACCATTCTTTTAACAATTTCATCCAAGGGAAATTGGGTAGTTTTGCTAGAGGACAGTTTGTTTGAATCGTGACTGGCTTGATCGACCATGAAACCCCAACTGATGGCTTGCAAATGATAGTGCTTGGATTCACATGCAGGAATGAAAAGAAAAAACATGGAGGCTAAGCAAGGATGTACTGTAAGTCCAGACTATAGGTGTTCCACAGCTTATTAAGACCTGGGAGTTTGGTCAATTTCCCAGCAACATTCTGAGACACTAGTTGTTGTCCATATCAGATGCTGATAGAATTGTAGTGGTGGAAAGATCCATAGAAGCAATATAATCCAATCCCCTACTCTGTGCAGAGCACCTATGACAACTGAGTCTCAAAGCCAGGGCTGTCCAAACTCAGCAACTTTAAGACCTGTGGACTTTAACTCCCAGAGGTCCTCACCCAGCATGGGGACGTCTGGGAGTTGAAGTCCACAAGTTTTAAAGTTGCCAAAGTTGGACATCCCTGATCTAGTCTCTGCTGGAAGATCTCGAGTGAAGGAGAATTTTTCCATTCCATGAGCTACAGCTAGTACAAGTTGGAAAGTACTCCTATTGTTTTGTAGGAACCTTCTGCCTTTTGATGTTAACCTATTGATTCTGGTCCTGCCAGTTGGAGCAATAGATAACAAGATTGCTTCCTCTTTAGGGGAGACAAATCATACGAAAGAGCCAATTCTGATGTTCCTGTCCAGCCTGTGAACTTCCAAGAAACATTTTTATGATCATAGAAGGACCTTGGAAATCACCTATCAGATAACACTGGCATAGATTGACAGGTTTTCTAGCAGGATATTAATTACCTTGTAACAGTCATTTTATTAGATTTCAGAAGAAGACATGATGGGAACTGAGCAATTCTACACACCAGCTTCATTATCTTTCAGTTTCCTAGGTGAATGTTATTAGAGAAAGCTATTTTTTAAGACTTGTCATAAACATTTGGAAAATAGACTGAATTAATGATGACTATGTTTCTGTACCTAAGAAATTATATTTTCCTTTAGTGTATCATTGTAGCTTCATCAAGACTTCCCAAGATTTAGCTTTTAGTTAGTTCAGTTGTAAGAGAAGTGGTTAAGAGCCCCACAGAGGCTGTGCAATAATCTAATATAATTTGTTTGTGTCTTATTAATCAAAGTAGTCTTTTATTAAGGAGATTATGCCTATCTTATTTCTACTAAATTAATGCAACTGTCTGCTGTGATTCATTTATTGCTATAAATCTCTTCCTGCTGTTGAAATAGTGGAGTCAGTTTGCATTCCAAAGAAATGCTTTCGCCTCCAAGGAAATGAAATGTAAAGAAAGAACCGCAGTCACTTTTCTTGGTATTTTCCAAGTACTCAAACACTTTTTCTATGCCTATCGTCATGTGGAAAGGTCTTTGCTCTGAAAATGGAATTATAGTAGAAAGACCCTTTGGGCAAAACCTTGATGGTGATAAAATTGTCAGCAAATGGTAACTATTGAAACAGATAGACTGTGATTTGGAATGCCAGAATAAGGGGGTTAGAAGAGGACCTTGGAGATCTTCTGATCCAAACCCTTCTCCCTCCTGCTCCTCCTTCATCCTCCCTCTTCTGACACCTCCTATTCCTGCTGACCTCCTCTTTCTAATATCCTCTTCCTCCTCCTGCTCCTCCTCCTGCTCCTCCTCCTCCTAATATCCCCCTTCTGCTCCTCCTTTTCCTGACTTCCTCCTCCTGACCACCTCCACCTCCTCCACCACTCCCCCCCCCCATAGTGCTGCTGGAAAATAAAACTGATAACAAATGAATGCAAAGATGCACTGCTTCCCTTGGTTATTTTGTTTTTAATTAGACTGCAGGGGCATGTGGAAAGTGGAAACGCGAGGCAACTTTGCATATCAGAGAAGTAAGCATTGCATCAAAATTCTGCAATGTCTTCAAATCAAAGCATTAAACAGATTTTCTCCCACCCATCAACCACAAACAAGTTTTTCCCCTTTTCTAATCTAGGTTCAATATGAATTTGAAAAATATTTATTGAATAAAACATGTATTTCCTCTTCTATGTTCAGGACAACTCTCATCTCAAATAATCTGTTGATATCATCATCCAAATAAAAACAAACCTTCTTAAAATAGCAACAAGCTTCCAAACAGCTCACCCATTTAGCACTCCAACCAGGATTTTTGTAGAGTTGGGTGGCCTCTTGGCAGACAATGGAAGGTCAATAATTTCCCTAGGCAAAATTCCACAATGTAGACACTGGTATTTGGCATTTGTAGATTTCTCTTAATATGATCAGATTTTTCATGATTTTTTCATGAAAATTGCTTAATTTTTTTCATCCAATCTCTTCAAGTACCTTGACAATGAGTTGCAGTTGTGGTGTTGAGGGGTGGGTGGTAATGTAATAGTCAATGTAGATTCTCAATCATTCAGGTCGTAGTTGTCTCAAAGGTGCTTTTTCAAAAGGCACTTGGACTATTTTTCCTTGAGAAAGAAGAAGACATGTCCCTTCTCAAAATGTCTTCTTTGTTCTCCAAGAAAAACAGTACAGTTGCCTTTTTTTTTAAAAAAAAGTACCTAGTCTGTTGTGACAGGCCTCTGTATTAATGTCCCGAGGTTGTCAAAAATGAATATGATTACATGTTGGCTTTCAAATACTATTTCACAGACTGGAAGTAAAAATTCCAATGGTAGGGAGGAGGCCTAAATCCAATCCCCATCTACCATCCTCATTAATTTTGGGAATGAGTTCATGAATTGAATTGTAAAATGAGCTTCAATGTACTGTACAATTAATGCATTCGCCCCATGTAATTCCAGAGTACAAATGCTATAGGTGCCTATTAAACTTCAGTTGGGCTTGAGTTGTTCCTTTTATTGTCTAATCAAGTCTGTGTCATTAGAAAGTTCTTACAAAATAAAATGGCTAATTCCACGTTGGCTTAACTCATTATGAAAATACACAATTAGGTGCACTTTTTGCCACTGTAATAAGTAAAATAATCAAGTCTTGTAGTGTCTACAGTGTTACTTGAAAACCTTTAATGTTTGTCTAATAATTAGCAGATCCTTTTAACAGACATCAAATGCTTAGTAAACATAAAAGTTGATTTGCTGTGATCTCACCTCAGAAAAAAAAATAGAGCCCAGAAATACATTTCTCTCTCCAAATTCTACTTCTGTTCCAGAAACTGCAGGAATTTAATAAATAATTGTAGTTGGAAACAGGAAAACAAATCCTAGTATATACTAATAAAATAAACTTGAGCAAATATATCTCTAACTGAAATATTTATGCAACTTTCATTACTTTAAATACTGTAGAACAGAAGTAATTTATCTTATTTTGCCCTGTTAATCTACCTTTGTGGTAGTTTTCTGTTTTGTTTTGTTTTTGTTTTTAAACCAAAACATTAAAATTTAAAAAGCCCAGCAAACAATTTTAGGAGGTATCCACATTTCAATGCATTCAATACCATTAAATGTATAATATAGTGTAGGTGAATTTTTCAGATATTTAAAAGTTTAATAACTTCATGGCTTGAGAGAGAGAAAGAAAATAAAAGAGCCTGTTATGGAAATTGCTGGTATGTTGCTAGGTTGTATGTTCTGTTAAGAGTCAAGAAATAAAAACATTTCAATCTCAGATGCAAAATGAAATGGAAAACAAACCAAAACAAGGAAAAAAAAACTTTCTTCACAAGCTTTATAGAAGCAGAACATTGCTTATTATAAACAGAATGATGGAAGGGTGGCACTGATGCTGACAATCATGAATTTTAACTTATTTGAAACATATTTATTCAAAGAAATACCTGAATGCTTATAAAACATTTGCTTGAATGTTCACACGGCAAACATTCAAACTGAGGGGTACTTACAGCTAAACAATGGATATACAGTAATAGAATCTGGAGACTGTGTTTTGTCAATATAAACACAATATGTTCTGAAAAGTTTCTTGACTGTAAAATCTGTATAACATTGGAACAGTCTATCGAGGAAGGTTGTAGATTTCATATCTGGAGGTTTAGAAGAAGCTGGACTTCCCTTGGACAGTTTAATTGAAGGTTAATAAATGTTAACAATCAAACAAGTAGACAAATAAATGGTTTCCCCACACATTTCAGAAAGCCGTGGTCCAAACTAAGGCCAAGCTCTTTAGCTCATGATCCCTTCATGAAGTTTCACAATTCCTGCAACCATTCTTCATATGTTTTAGTCTCCATCCCCCTAATCATCTTTGTTGCTCTTCTCTGCCCTCTTTCCAGAGTCTCAACATCTTTTTTCATATTGTGGGGACCAAAACTGGATACAATATTCCAAGTGTGGGCTTACTAAGGCTTTATAAATGGTACTAATACTTCATGTGATCTTGATTCTATGCCTCTATTAATGCAGCGTAGTATTGCGTTGCTTTTCTTGGCGGCGGCTGCACACAGTAGAAGAGAGTTATTTGTAGATAAACATGTACAGTATCACAACCAAATGTTTCTTACTCTAAATAATATGTCTTCAAACACTGGCTTGATTTAATTGGCTACAATTCCTCAAGACTGCTGCCTATAAATCTGGAGTCACATGTCTTCTCTTATGGGAATGTTAGATCTCTCTCACCAGACTTGGTAACAGGCAGTCAATGTGAAATAAGATCAACAACTTATAAAATAATTTGGCCTTAGAACAAAATATTAAAACCATTCTCTCTCTTTTTTTTTTTTTTGCAAACATAGTTTAATCACTTGTAAGATAATGTCTGTCAAACAGCACAAAATGACGCTCCAGCCCATATTCCTGAGATAGTTATAATATTCAAAATGATACAGCAAATTTTGAGTTGCCTTGCCATTTCTGACATATTCTGACATTTTGAAATGGATTTGGGGAGATTCCTGAAGTAAGTCAGAGTAGATAGTATCATTCAGATTTCAAACTCCAAAGATGTTGACTTAAAGTGGCATCAAACCAGTTTTGATGAGCAATTGATTCAATTATACCAAGAAAGGCATAAAAGGTGACAATTTTCCAACAATTTTCAGGCTAGCCAATAAAAATGCCATATGTATGTAAAAGACAACTTTTTGGAGGAAACAAGGCCAAATAGGTCTTCAGGGATTCAATATAAGTTTCACTTCCTTGATGGAAATGGAACTATGAGGATTGGGTGATACTTAAGGGACCAGAGGTTTCCTCCTTGGGCAGGGAGTCAAGGAGTTATGACATTATTGAGATGACATTATTGGCATCACCATGAATGATGGTGTCCCCTTCCTATCTTCAGAACATTCTGCTACTCTGGGTGTGAGAATGGCGAAGTGAGGGATACATGTTTACTAGAATATGGAAAAATGCATAGAAACAAAAGGCATTTTGTTGAGAGTTAGTTTGATCTAGTGATTAAAGTGTTGGCCTAGGAACCAGAAGATTGTGAGTTCTAGTCCCACTTTAGGCATGAAAACTGTCTGGGTGACATTGGACCGATCCTAGGAACCAGGTGATGAGGAGTTCTAGTCTCACCTTAGGCATGAAAGTCAATTGGGTGACTTTGGCCAGTCACTCTGTCTCAACCCAATCGAGGATTAGGTATGTTCACTTTGAGTTATTTATAAAAATGATAAAGATGCAATAATAAATAAATATAAATAAATAAACATAAATAAATAGTGTTCCTGATGCAACTCAGGAAGAAACATTTCCTTGTATCATCCCTCAAATTATTGTGTTTATTCTTCCTCGCTTACACTCCTTCAGTGTAAAGTAAACATATCCGCAGAGAAAAATCTGTTGAAATTTTTGTGTATTCCATTTTCTTGCATTGATAAATGGCAGGACTAAGTAATTTAGAGTTTGTTTAAAGAAAATATTGGCCCAAACTATTTACAGGAAGAAACTTTGGGATTGTAATTAAGATTTCTCTTCTCATCCTTATCTCTTGAAGAGAAAATTATTTGCCTCGGAGTAATTTTATAAACATATGCTTGGCATTATGGAATGACAAAACTCCAGATTTTTGTGGAAAAATACAAGGCTTTTGATGACTTTTGAAATTTGTCCAAATACAGGTTTTTCCCCCCAGAGCATCTGTTCTAATCCAACTTCTGAATAAATATGCTAAATATTTTCAATACTTATTACTTATTGAATATATTTTAAGGAACTTAAAAGACATCAGGTCTGACAAACTGGAAAACCAACAGATCCAGAAAACAGAATGAGTAGCTCCAATCTCTTCAATAACCTTGTAGTAAGTAAATTCTACACAATTTGGTCACTGAGGACAATTTTGGGAACTGAAATCCACACATCTGTAGGATTCTATGATTGATGAAGGATGGTGTTACATCAAAATGAAAATAGAAAGAGCAGGAATGGAACTGTGATTATCTTGTTTCTTCTGCAATTATTTTTGGGAAATTAAAAAAAATAAACACCGTGGTTTTTTCTAGAAAGTGTAAAAAAACCCATCCTTTTTTTTAATATGATAATATTTGTACGAAAGCACACATAAAAAAGGACAGGACAACCAGTAAGCCCTAGATTAAAAGCACCAGGTTATTTCAATAAGCTCTGCTACAATATTCTGTCAATACAAGAGCACAAGATTACAAATTTCCTCAATTGGTCACACAGTCAAACCATGAATGCAAATAGCGTGCCTTTTCCACTGCTAGTTAAGAGACAAACGGGGGGGGGGGGAAACCCCCCAAAACAGGTCACACCAAATCAGCAGCCAGGTAGATCCTAAAGGAAGAGGAAAAATTATTATGATTCAAAATGTCTTGAACTTAACCTTCATGGAACGCAGCCAAAGATGTGGCAGAATTTGCTTTGAGGGGGTTTCACTGTTCTTGCACAAATTCAAATACAAGTTGCTATAGTTAAGTTCAGGGAAGCAATAAAAGATAGAGGCCAGATTTTGTAATGTGAAAACAAAAAAATATATATCTCAGTGAGACCGTTTAAATCTAGCATGTTCTTTCAGCTGGAGACTTGTCTCAACGATGACATCAGAATGGCAAAAGAAATTTAACAAGAGGGAGAAAGAGAAATGGAAAGTGGAAAAATAACCATCATGTGTTCTTGTCTATTTCTTTCCGGATTCTGTTTTTTTCTCTTCTTTTATGGGGCATTTTTATATATATATATATATATATAAAAAAAAAACACTGATATCTTTGCTGAGCTTAGAAAGGAAGGAACACATAGCATCTGGCTGAAAGTTGGACATGTTGTTTTAGCAGTGACATGGGTCCGTCTAGAATGTATATGCGGATATAAATTTCTCCAGTGAAAATTGCCTCTAGGATAATATGTAGCCCAAAAAGATGTAATCCAGCTTGTTCAAAATCAGAAAGTAAGAAAGTAAGTAAGAAGTGATTCAGAAATGAAACCATAACTACCCAGGTGTGGAATAAACATTTCAGCAGGTGCGGATAAACTGTTGGGAGAAGACATAGCAGCAAAACATCAGAAGTACCCCAGGTGGATAAGAAATGGGGATTGGCATCATTTCCCCCAAACAAAATGCAAAGTTAATTTAGAAATTCCTCCCAAGGTGAAACATCTTATTTTCTTTCAAAATAAAACCAACATCTAGTTGGATTTGTATGTCATGGAGCAGTGGGAGGCAGGAGGGGAGTACAACTTTGAAAGTGGTATTCCTGTCTTGAGACTTTCATGTAGGGATGTGATGAGGGCATCATGACTCAACATTGTCCTCTCCTCTCCTCTCCTCTCCTCTCCTCTCCTCTCCTCTCCCTTGTACCTCTCTCCCTCTCTAACTCCCTTTTCTCCTTCTCCTCTCCTCTCTCTTCTTCCTTTCCCTGTTCTCCCTTCCCCATTCCCCCTTCTCTCTTCCATTTAATATGGGACATATTGAAAAAGAATTCAGGATACCAGCATCCCAATCACCTCTTTACCTCATTCAGTTCTTTAGTATCCCTCCAAGTCTTCTGAATTTAAATTTACAGTACTTAGGAGAATTTCTACCCGCTTTCAAACTTTCTAAAGCAAGGCATGCATACAATTGGTTGCATCTTTTAGCTCCTCCTTCTCATCTGTTGTTACTAAAAACACCCTTTCCTCTTTCTTTTCTTTTTCTTTTTACATCCAGTACATCGGAAAAAAATATGCCCTAAAACAATTGGGATAAAAATAATCAAAACATATAGTTTTCTTACTTCTTTCCCTGCAGCTTCTAGTGAACTCTTCAATCTGACCTTCAAAAGGACAGTTTTTGAGTCTGGCAAGGCAAATGATATTGGAACGAGATGGGAAAAGGTGCAGGTGGGATCCAGGTGATCTCCTTTAGAACAGAGATTCTGCTTGCTTATGTTATATTAGCTATCATTACTGTCTTATATTATCTCATATAAACTATATGGGGGACATGTCTTGAAGATTAGCATCAAATAATAAAACTAGCAACAAGATATACGTACGCATGCCAGGTATAACTATTTTGCAATTTAAACAAAAGTGTCATTTTGCTTTGGAATAATACTCAAACTGCATTTATTGTATCTCAATATATATCTGATTTTTTATGCCAATTGGTTTATTCTAATATGATGCCAGGATAAGAAGTCACTGACAGATAGTCCTCTACTTACGATCACAGTCGAGCCCAAAATGTCTGTCGTTAAAGTGAGACATTTGTTCAATGAGTTCTGCACCATCTTACAACATTTCTTGCCACAGTTGTTAAGTGAATCACTGCATTTGATAAGTTAATGACCTGGTTGTTAAGTGAATCTGACTTCCCCAATGACTTTGCTTGTCAGAAGGTCCGAAAAAGGGATCATGTGACCCCAGGAGGTTGCAATAGTCATAAGTAGGAACCAGTTGCCAATTTTGATCACACGACCGTGGGGATGCTGCAAAGGTTGGAACTGTGGAAAACGGTCATAAATCACATTTTTCAGTGCTGTTGTAACTTCACTCACCAAATGAACTGTTGTGAGTTGAGGACTACCTATACTGGTGGGAACAGAGGTGTTACATGTTAATTCAGAACACACTCTATTATCTGTCTATCATCCATCTATCTATCCATCTATCTATCCATCCATCCATCCATCCATCCATCCATCCATCCATCCATCCATCCATCCATCCA
>JANHFL010003649.1:19315-36080 GCA_032468155.1 Oxyrhabdium leporinum | reverse complement strand
CCTCTCTGTGTGACCGCACGGGACGTCGGGGGGGAGTAGACACGATGCGGTCCTGCAGGTATCCTGGTCCAATGCCAAGAGACCCTATACCATTTCAGACAAATGGTTGTCCAATCTCTCCTTGAAAGCCTCCAATGTTGGGGCACCCACAACTTCTGAAGGCAAGCTGTTCCACTGGTTGATTGTTCTCACCATTAGGTTGCTTCTCTCCTTGATTAGTTTCCATCCATTATTTCTTCTCTTGCCTTCAGGTGCTTTGGAAAACAGGGTGACCCTCTCATCTTTGTGGTGACCCCTCAAATATTAGAACACTGCTATCCTGTTTCTCCTAATCCTTCTTTTCCTTATCCAACTCCTGTAACCGTTTTTCATATTTTTAGTCTCTAGTCCTCTAGTCATCTTGGTTGCTCTTCTCTTCACTCTTTCAACATCTTTTTTATATTGTGGTGACCAAAACTGGATGCAATATTCCATATTTATTGTTCTTACTGTTAAGAAATTCCTCCTTAATTCCAGGTTGCTTCTCTCCTTGATTAGTTTCCATCTGTTGCTTCTTCTCCTGCTTCAGGCGCTTTGGAAAATAAGTTGATCCATTCATCTTTGTGGATGATAATGTTGACAGCATATCACCTTCTCTTTAAATACAACTAAGAATCTCTTCCTCGCTTATCGTATCTTTTATCTATGACCAAATCCTTAAAATCTCATTGTTCAATCCTGATCCGCAAAAAATCCATTAATTACCAGACATAACAGCATATCTATTTTAACCTAGATCAAATCAACCAACTTTAAACTCCTTCGTTTTACTTTTAACAATCCTGATCTTTAATCCCTTCAGATAATGTCCTAGTCCTTTATTTCTTTTTCATTATTTTTTTTAAACAGGTCTCTTTTATAAATCCCATATAGGAGAATTATCCAGGTCATTCTTTTGTTTTCTTGTGATATATGTATATCCCTTTTAATTATAAAGACATCAACCAGTTTCATTTGTAAATCCTGTGTAATATCTTTTCCCATATCATTTTCGTAGCCTTTCATTTTCAAATCAAGTTTAGTCTTGTCCGGTAAAACTTGTTCCTCTTCCTTATCACATAGCCTATTTATAATGGCAGACACTTCTGGATTCATTGTTCACCAATATGATCCAGTACCTCCACTGCTAAAGTATTCCATTATATATTAGGAAGTCAAATTTAAATGTTCTTCTCCTTTAATTGTAATCCTTAGTTCCTTCTAATTCCCTTCAGTGTGCAACTTTCAAAATCCCATTTTATCGTGAATTTCCTCAAGAATTCTAAACAACAGCATTTCCCCACAGGAAGGATTCCTATAATGAACTTCAAAATCTTATTTCAAATCAATCTGGACCCCCTAATTCTTTTATAACTCTCCAAAATCAAAAGTCTCCAAAATAAACACCCTTCTGTTGTTTATTTCTAAGCCCGTAAACTTTTTTTATTGAAAACATAAATTTGAATTAAGGATTGAAGGAAGTTCACCCACTGGTTAAAAACAAGAGCAATAACACTTAGACTTATAGGCTGCTTCATAATGCTTTACAGCACTCCCTGAGCCATTCACAAATGTCACCGTATTTCCCCCAACATTCAGGGTCCATTTTACCAACCTCGGAAGGATGGAAGGCTGAGTCAACATTGTTGATCCAAAAGTTTCATATTGTTGTTAAGAGTTATGAGTCCATTTCTGAAAGTGTTTAAGAAATGAGGCTCTGAAAACCTTATGTCCACGTGGAACACTTAATGGTTATGAGCTTGATTGAAATCCCTCAACTCCCAGCCCCTCAGTTCACAAGTCAAACCACAGAAACCACCGTTCCTGCAATCTATTCACAAGGAGAAGTGGTCCGGAGTACAAGTGGGCAATCTCATAATCACTCCTTTTTCCAAAGAAACTTCTCCAGCCAGAATTCGCTATGTCTCTGCCACAATGCTGTCCCAGCTACTTGAAGAAAATCTGTTTTGCCATGAATTGTCACTCAGGATCCAAGCCACAGAATTTCTCCACAGCAGCAAGATTTGACTTGGAATGTACCATTCTTAAACCAGAGACATGGAATGATATTTCAGGAGCAAATTGCCATGTAGGCTCATAAATAATAGTGGAATTGCCAGCTCATACAAGCAAAATGCCCTTACCATAACATTGCATCTCTCTCTCTCTCTATGAAGTAAGACTCCTTCTATTGTATTCATTGACAGAGACAGGCAGGCAGACTGACAGACTGACAGACAGACACTAGGACGCTACAAACAGATGGAAATGTGAGCTAGTTGTCAAGTCCCCCAAATACAATCATGTGACCGTAGGGAAGTGGTAAGGACAGCTGAGAAGATTATAGGAAGCTCGCTTCTTATCATTCAGGATACTGCTTATAAGCGCTATGTGCTTAGAGCTCAAAGCATTGTTAGAGACCCCACACAACCACTTCACAGTCTGTTTCTGTTGCTCCCCTCTGGGAGGAGGTTTCGAAGTATTTCTATAGCAGGGCTTTCAGCTTTGTTCCCTATATGCCATCCATCTGGTAAACTCACAGGATTCATGTTTCTCTCGACATGTACATGTATACATCCGGACTAAACTGTCTTGTTTCTCTGTGTCGTATAACGTATGTGGGTATATGCATTTTTGTATTTATTTATTTAGCCATGTTTACGTAGCGTATATTGTAGGTGGTGATCCTTTGAGAGCTGCATGCAATGAAATTTTATTTTAATGTATGTTGATCAGCGTGCATTCAAAGTGACAATAAAGTTGTTCTAAGCCTAAATCTAAGGCAGCGATTGGAAGTAAAAAAAAAAAAATGGGTTGTGAGCTTTGGAGAGCTCTGTGTAATTTTAAACCATTAAGTGATAAGTTAAGGAGCACCAGTAGAGCAGAATGTGAAACAAATATAACGTCAAATTATAGAAAAGTTAATTTTGAAAACCAGGGAGCGAGAAGTAATTAGCAAATCAAAAGCCCTGACATAAAAGAAACAGCTAACATTGCCATCCCAAAATTAAAGCAAAATTGTAGCTCCAACTACCTAATAAATCATGTATTCTTATCAGGCAAGAATGCTACACATCTCAGCACCAAGAGACAAATATCTATACATTGCCTGTCTCTATCTGGCATTGCTTCAGAGCTTATTGAGCTACGTAGGAAGCGTTAAAACATAATATATGACATCAAAGGATATTATTGGAACACTAAAGAGGAATGTATAACTGACCTAGGGGAAGATATGTGTGAGAGCTGTTGAACAGGGAAGGAAGGAGTGAGTTGTTAAGAAGACCGAAGGAAGTGTGAAAAATTTAAAATCAGCTCACCATGATTTTGTTTGGTGCAAAAGTTAGAACAATTAACCGGTGGAACGACTTGCCTCCTTGTGGGTGCTCCAACACTGGAAGTTTTTTAAGAAGAGATTGGACAACCATTTGTCTGAAAGGGTATAGGGTCTCCTGCCTGAGCAGGGGGTTGGACTAGAAGACCTCTAAGGTCCCTTCCAACTCTGTTGTTCTGTAAAGAAGAGAAGAGAGAAACTCTAATGATTTTTCAAGATTGTCTCCGTCTACTTTATTACAATAAAGCATTTCTGCGCCTTTTTTCTTGATGTGATCTACCTTACTTGTTAACTTGATTTGCATGTCTTTACAGCATATTGGAGAGTGATGGTCATTCAGATGTTACTGAACTATAGTTTTCAGCATTGGCCATTCTTAGTTGTTTCCTAGGTACCCCTCAGAGGTACTCATTATCATAATGCTCAGGAAAGATAATTACAGAATAACAGAGGAGGAGGAGGAGGAGGAGGAGGAGGAGGAGGAGGAGGAGGAGAACGATGACTGTGGGGTCCTTAGTGCTCTCAGAGCTCAGTTGTTTTCTTGCAGACATTTCATTACCAAACTAGGTAACATCATCAGTGTAGGTTGGGAGTGGGGATTGCTCTCATTTAAATGGTCCCCACTCTGTTGTTGTTCACATGTGGCTCTTCACTTACACCTTTTATCTTCTGTTTTGTCTTTGCCATCTTTTACCTTTTTTTCTGTTTTTATTCTAATTTCTCTGTTGGATTGTTGGGAGTGATCCAGAATTTTTGAGAGTTGGATGGCATATAAGTTTAATGAATTAATCAAATCGTAAGAAGAACAATACAGCCCTCGATTTATGGCCACAACGTTCTAGCTTTTTAAGGATGAAGATGCTGGTAAGTCCATTTATTGGGGGGGGTTACCCCCCCCCACACACACACTCCCCACTGTCCATGCTTTCTTCTTTCTTCTGCCCTATCCTGTGGTCTCTGTAATTCAAATTATTTCAGAGAAATCTTTCTTGCCACTGCCATTCGCTTCGCTCTGTACTTTTTTTTTTTTGGGGGGGGGGGTTAAAAACAACAACAAAAAAACCTTTTAGCAGCCTTTTAATCCAACAGTTTATTTTGTGATTGCCAGCACTGAAATCCAATTCTTTAAAAAAAAATGAAAGTGCGAAAATGGATTTATATCGTTTTAAAGATCTCTGATATTGAAAGAGTTTGTTCAAAGGATCACATTATGCTTAAAGCACATTAACTCCATATTTTTAAAAAAGAATCTCTCTCACTCGTTGCTCAATATATATATATATATATATATATATATACCACCACATTCTGGTTATTTGTCCAACTGTGAATTTCTAAAGGATTTGTTACTGAAGTCTTAAAGTGGCTTCTAAGACTTCTTCTGTGTCTGATGTCAGTTTGATAGTGTTATAACGAAAGCCCAGAACTTTGGCTGGGAATACAGAGCGTAGATAGAAACCCGGCTGGAAGAGAAAAATGCAGAGATAGAAATAAATATTTATTTGTATTTGCAAGGGGTGGGAATTTGTTTAATCGCTTTTAGTTCTTTTTATGTCAAAACCACACAGTAGTAGCCTAATATATTTGGCTGGGTTAAAGTGTAGACAGCCAAGGAAATAAACCAATGGATCATCTGGACCATCAAACAAACCGACTCAAAGTTCTCACCCGTGGGGCAAATGATTAGCCTACTGCCAATCCATGGTGTGAAGACCCAGCTCTCTGGAGAAGACTTTAATGCTAGCAAAGAGAGAGGGAAAGAGAGGAGAACAACCAGCAACGAGGTGGATGGGCTCAATTACAGTGGTGATGGATGCATCATTGGAAGAAAACAATAGCAATAGCACTTAGACTTATATACCACTTCACAGTGCTTTACAGCCCTCTCTAAGTGGTTTATAGAGTCAGCTTATTGCCCCCAACAATCTGGGTCCTCATTTGACCGACCTCAGAAGGATGGAAGGCTGAGTCAACCTTGAGCCGGTCAGGATCGAGCTGTTGAACTGCTGGCAACCGGTGATCAGCAGAATTAGCCTGCAGTACTGCATTCTAACCACTGCACCACCATGGCTCTTTAAGATCCAAAAGAACAGGATAGGGATCAATCATAACAGAGAAAATCAAGCTGTGTAGTTGCTCAGAATCAATGATGACTTGAGGGCACTTGGGGGGGGGGGCACCTAATCAATAAAACCAAAACAAATCCAGTTTTTTAACCTTCTACTTTAATACTTTAAATAATCTTATAGCACCCACGAAAAACAGAATTTCTCTCTTTATCTGGGTAATTTCACTCTTCTTAATTATATCCTACCTTGAGGTCTACAATATAGGTCCGAAATATCTTAATTAATGAATCTAGTAAGTTGAATTGCACGTATACATTTTAAACACCAGTGTGCCATCATCATCCTATCTAACACTCTTAAAAAAAAACATAAGAAGACAGTAGTGAGTTTAAACAAAAATCATGTAGTATTATTGTTGGATTTCATCCAGTGGAAAATGATTATGCCCTATGTGTTCCTGTATGTGCATTTTATATGTGCATTTTATACGTACAAAGAATGACAAATTTTGAACACTGCTGTTAGGAACCTCTGCCAGTTTAAATTATCTGTCTACAATAGTTACTCCGAGATCTATTTATTTTGCTGTTGAAAATTACTTGCACTTAGTTCAAATATGTGATCCTGTAATATGTATATATATGCATTTTATATGTACAAAGAGTGACAAATTTTAAACACTGCTGTTAGGAACTTCTTCCAGTTTAAATTATCTTTCTACGATAATCACTCCCAGATCTATCTATTTTGCTGTTGAAAATTATTTGTAATCAGATCAAATTGTGATTGGAGGGAGGGAGCGAGGGAGGGAAAGAAGGAAAGAAAAATGGAGGAAGGAAAGAAGAAGGGGAGCGAGGGAGGGAGAGAAGGAAGGAGGGAAGGAAGAAAAGAAGGAAGGAAGGGGAGGAAAGGAGGGAGGGAGGGAAGAAAAGAAGGAAGGAGGGAGGAAAGGAAGGAAGGAAGGAAGGAAGGAGAGGAAAAGAGAAATGAACATGTGAAATATTTATAGGATTATTATGAGAGCAATGAAGAAAAACATATTAATACACAAACCAGACAATATATTGAAACCTGCTTTTGAAGACAAAGGAAAAGAAAGAACGAGAGCTTGTGTGCTAGCTACGTATACTGTATCTCTCTCTGTGTGCGTTTGTGTATTGGTTTATTGTTCCCTATACGAGACAGTTTCTGCTCCCAAAGTGGTTGTGTTTGTGCTTTCATTTTTTTTAACACATACGAGAATATTTTGACAACTGAGGCAAATACTCATTTCAAAGATCTCACTGGGGACTGATAAATTTTGAATGCTTTTGCTTACCCAAAGGAATGATGTCTGAACTTTATGAAATTCCAAAATGTTTTGCTTCATCTTGCAATGTAGCTGTTTTTGAAAACTTTGACCTCATTACAATGCAGCAAGTTCCTGCATTTCAGATTTTCAGCTATAAAACTCTCACTGCAAATCCTTGCAGCCCCCCCCCCAACCCAAATCATTTGAGAAAGCAAAAATAATAATAATAATAAAATAAATAAAAATAAAAATGTGAGGATCCTGGACAAAATCTGTCACTTAACTTAGCTTGACTATCTAAATAAAAAATGATTAGATATCAGGAAGAGTTCCGTAATCTCATTGCTGTTTGAATGTTATTGTCAAACAGCTATGCATTATAGATGCAGGTACAATATATATTAAAACTAACCGACATCTACCTTTGGAGAATCTGTGCTGTAGATTTGCCATATAATCACGTAGAATTTTTATTTCATTCTCAGAAGAGATCTAAGAATTTAGACCAAGACCGTCAGTTTTTTCAGAAGACCAATAAATATAAGGACACTTGCATCTCTTTCCTTTTAGGGGGAAAACTGGTTTCAGCAACTACACATTCATCTGATTTATAAGCTTGAAAGCAGGTGTGTGTATGTCCTTCACAAAATTATTCCACAAAGCTTAGGAAGCAGGTATACTCGCACAAGGATGGGAATATTTGGAGCAGGAAGGTGGGTGGATTGCCACCATTTTTAATAATGTGATAGAAGAGAGGAGAAATGATGTTAAGTTATCCTGAAATGACTTTCTTTTTTTTGAGCTTGGATTTTAGTGTAACAGAATAGCAGAGTTGGAAGGGAACTTGGAGGTCTTCTAGTCCAACCCCTTGTCGAGCAAGAGACCCTATCCCATTCCAGACAAGTGGCTGTCCAATCTCTTCTTAAAAGCCTCCAGTAATGGAGCACCCACAACTTCTGAAGGCAAGCTGTTCCACTGCTTAATTGTTGTCACTGTTGGGAAGTGTCTCCTTAGTTCTAGATTGCTTCTCCCCTTGATGAGTTTCCATCCATTGTTTCTTATCTTGCCTTCTGGTGCTTTGGAAAACAGGTTGATCCCCTCTTCTTTGTGGCAGCCCTTCAATTTGACTGAAATGTGATTGTGGCTTTAGAAAATTACAGGTTTTCTAGTTCAAATTTAAAGGAATGGTAGCTCAGCACTCTATCTGCTCCTTGCTCATTTGCCATTTATCCTCGGCACATTCATATATAGACATGACTGTCATGGGATCCTCCAAATAATGTTCTCCAACAGTCGGTAACAGGGAGGGGGGAGGGGCTCTGCTACATTTCCATTCCTGGTGGTGATTTATAGTGTCCATGCCTAGCCAGCTATTGATTTTCAATGAATTCCTTTCTAACATCTAATTGCTATAGAATAGAATAGAGCTGGGAGGGACCTTGGAAGCCTTCTATCTAGCCTCCTGCTCAAGCAGGAGATATATATCTTGGACGAGAAGTCCAGTTGCCTCTTGGAAAAAAAGCACCTTTGGGACAACCATGACCTGGATGACTGAGAATCTCCATAGGCACTTGGAAGAGAAGGAAAAAAAAGGAACTTCTCAGTAACCTCAGCTAAGAAAAGAAGCCAGGAGAAACCCATCCTCATGGCATCCCTAAGCAATATTTATTCAATGAAACATATGATGCTGAACATTTTTTTTTGACTGTCCGTGGCACTGCCTCTGATGTGGCTTTGATAAAATAAACTGTCAGTCTTCTTCATGCAAGTCCTGTTCTTCTGATTGTAAACTGTACAATTTAACCATCTGAGGTAAGCTTAGGAGAAATGTTTGCATCCCTCTAGCATCAATGGGGATGTGCAAATGGAGACGACCTCGTAACAAATGGTTTTAAATTAGCAGGATGACAGACTAAGCAACCCATAAGCGGACTGGGTATAGCTTCAGTCAAATAGTTTGAACTGCACGGAGGACAATTACTTTTCCTTATCAATGTGAGCAGAAGAAAGTGCTGAGTGTAATGAGATTGGAAATTTGCCACGATGCTAGGTTAACGTCTCTGCTCTCCTGAAAACTGCCACTGGACTCTTAATGACAGCTGGTCAAGACCTTGGCTATACATTTTATCTAAGATGGAGATGCTCTTTGCCGAAAAAAAAATAGAAGTTTTATATTAAGCTGGTGCATTGACTCAAATACTGCTTCCAAGAGGGGGACACAGAGAGGTGATACCAAATGAATCAGTATTGCCACTCTTTGAAACACCTGGGTTTCCCCTTGAGGTCTTCCATCCAAGTTGACCTGACCCAATCATATTCAGCTTATGAGATATGACAAGATCACAGCCCAAGGTAGCATGCCTGTTGGTCATGCCAACAGAACTCATTTGAGCTTGAATTTTAATAAGGAGATGGAAATTTTTCCCTATAAATCCTAGTCTTGGTGACAGGTACATGAATATACAGGTCCGGTTTCAACTGGGGAACTGTGAGCCAGTTAAGTGAAGTGCAAAAATGTTAGGAAATTCCCAGAAGCTTTGCATTCAATTGGATCAGCCGTCAATAGACACTTAGAGATAAACAACATTTACACACATTTAAGAGACAATAAAAAAGCAGAGGGAAACAAAAAGACCAGAACACATCCACTTCGGTAGCCTATACCCAGAGAAGCAAAGATTGACACCCAACAAACAATCAAATTAAAAAAACAATACACTAATCAAGAAACTATCAAAGAGAAAACCATACCTCACCACCTACAGCAGGATAAGCTACTATTTTTAAGCAGGGAGCAAACCCATTCTCACTTGCACTGATGATGTTACCTAGTTGGGTAATGAAATGACTGTTAAAAACAACAAAACTCAGAGAGCAGTTAGGATTTCACAGTTCAACCTTAGGCTACATAGATTCTCTATTGATGTAATAAACTTTCTTGGTGCCATCTATGAATCAGTTCATTATCATTTCAATGTGATTTTAGTTCTAGCAGTAACAAACTATCTCTGTATATATTCTCATATATTCTCAAGACACTGAAACAAATATAATTATTGCTTACAACTCAAGGGCATAAAGCAGTGAATTTTTTCTATGCATAACATTTAAAAGAAGCCCGAAAAAAATATTTTCAATTAAAAAAAAAATCTTTGCTCAATAGATTACAAAAACATTCATTATAAATTCTCAGTTAAGCCTTGAATTGCAGCTTTGCAAATATAACTTGTATGTTTTTGATACAAATACTTGTTGACATCAACTGCATATATAATATAAATCATATTCCTGCCAGTGCATCAGGAGGATGTGATTTCTTTCTCATGAGAACTTTGTCCTTAAAGTTAACTTGCAAGAGTTATGCTTCAAAAATAGGAGGAAAAAAAACATAATAAGTAAATTTAATGTCTTGACAGGCAGCTTGTAAAAGCAATGTTTCCTAAATTCAGTAAATATTCTGCTGTTTTCCTCAAGAGAAAATAGAGAACTTAGTCCTTAACAATAAAATGTGAGACCTTCAACTTAACAGAAGATGCACAAATTGCTTCCTGTGGAAATGTTTTCAGATATAAAAATAATTTCACAGTGGTTCCTCTTCCAAGGGGAATAGTCTGGACAGGACCAGAAATATGTAATCATGTATGATTGCATGAGATAGAAATAAAACAGAAGAGGGTAGATTACAGGAGATGGGGAACCACAATTTTAATGCTTCCCCATGTCAAAAAAAAAATCATTTTCAAAATTACCAAATTCGGGGAAAAATTAACCTGCCTTCCTTGCTTCCTAATTATGTCAGTTTTCTCCTTACAAAAAGCTTTTTGTTGTTGTAATGAGGACTAAATAATCTGATCTTTCCCATAATTGCAGAGGGAAAAAGTACAATCCATAAGTCAGAATCTCATTGCCTTTGGGCTGGTTGGTTAGCAAGCACCTTGAGTGGTGAGTTAGTGAACTTTATAGGTTACATCTCCTAGTCCAGGGGTGTCAAACTCAAGGCCCGCGGGCTGAATTTGGCCCATGGGGTGCTTAGATCTGGCCTGCAGGGCCGCTCTGAAAACAGCTCTGGAAACCTCTGCCAGTGAAAACGGAGCCACGGAGGGCTGCATGCGGCCCTCCCGAGCTCCGTTTTTGCTGGTAAAGGGTTGCAGGAGGCCGTTGCAGCTAAAAACAGAGCCTGTTTTCATTGGCAGAGTGCTCAGGCCACAGGCAACCAAGTCATGAGTGAAGGCAAGCTGGCCATGCCCACCATGGCCAGCCAGCCCCCCCCCCCAAGGTCAAACACAACCCTGGTGCGACCCTCAACGAAATCATGTTTGACACCATTGTCCTAGCCAGTTAATATCTACAACTCTTGAACAGATTCATCCACCCACGAAGGAGTCCTTCCAAATAACAAACTCCAGAGGAGAACTTCCTGTTGCATTTTATCCTTTCCCCGAACAACGAATCTTCCTGAATCAACATATTCCTTTACTTTCTGTCTCTCTTGTGACCCTGATCTGTACTTTGACCTTTATTTTAGTCCTGGTTTATCCTTGGATTACAGCTATTGCTTTTGCCTTCTGTTCTCTGCTTCCTCATCACCCCAGAGATTTATGTCTTTATTATTTATTAATCAAATTAATAGCCTTCCATCTCATGAGAAGAGATTCTGGGCAGTGTACAATAATCAATATAAGCAAAGCATCTATAAAAATAGGCATTTAAAAATAAATAAAAAATCAACACTTCAAATGAGATTTAATTAAAACTCCTGTTTCTTGTTTGTACTCAATTTCTGACATAATTGTACCATGTCCTGAATATAATATCTCAGTCTGTTACTTTTCTAGAGAGAACAATTTCGACTAGTTAAACTTCTTAGGATCCTTTGGGGACAATTAAGTAGTACATGAATAATATGAGTTTGGAGGGCAACAGAGAAATCTTTCTATTACTCCCCTCTCTAGCAATTGTCTGAAGCCCAATTAATACAATTAAGTGTTAGTACAATTAGGTGTATTAAACATTTTGATGTGGGACTATTGAGACGTAGAATTGGCTGAGATGAGGCTGCTCCTTTCTTCAGATGGTACAATTTCTCAAGAGACTGCCATCTTGAAGTAGATTTGCAGAGGAATTTGTGAGGATGTTTGAACACCACACCTGTCCTTATTGGAAAGTTAGGATGTGAAAGTAACACACTACAGATTTCAGGGGGAGTAGAATGGTACGGCTTGCCAAAACATCGAAACCACAAGAACAGTCAGCAATATGAATCGTGCCTTTCATTCTTGACCCAGCAATATGAATTTCAGAAATCCATGGTTGAAGAAGAACAAAATAAACACAAAACAAAACTGCTTTCATTCAGGATAGTGAGCTATGGTAAGTATTATTAGGGTTAGTCCTCTTGCAACAGATGTAAATTAAAGATAGATGTTGATTTAAGTTTTGGATTAGGTAAAACTAAGTACTTTTTTTTTCAAATGAGAGAAAACTGTCTAGGGGAAAAAAAATCTGGTTTTTAGGCAAAATGGTGAACAGTAACATGACATTTTCCTTTTCCTTTAGGAACAATAAAATTCTCTGTTTCTGTGTCTCTGTCTCAGGTTGTTATTCATTTTGATCACATCCCTCTAGGGAAAAACAACCACACCTTAGGCTAAGCTTAAACAAATGGCACCCATGATCTCATCACCCCCTATTTTTTTTCTCCCCAAAGAATTAAAAGTCACAGGAAACTTGTCAACATCCATTCTCTTCAGATTCCATTATTTTCAAGGGAAACCTGATCTCGCACAACAACCCTGGTACTGTTTCACACAAAAGGGTGTCAACTTTCGGGGTGAACCTGCCGAGCCCCTTAGAAATTGGGCCACTAAAAAAAGAGAAAAGAAAAAGAAAATCTTGATCTTTCAGTTCCTTTATCCTAGCATCTGTAAATGACCTTAGCTGTAGATGCAAATAAATGCCACAACATTATCTGGTGGCATTAGGACTCTCTTGCAGCTTGATTGTGAGAACATACTTACATTACATTAGATTAACAGAGTTGGAAGGGACCTTGCAGGCCATCCAGTCCACCACCCCCCGCCCAAGCAGGAGACCCCACGCCATTTCTGAGAAATGGCAGTCCAATCTCTTCTTGAAGGTCTCAAGTGATGAAGCTCCCACAACGTCCGAAGGCAAGCTGTTCCATTGGTTGATTGTTTTCATTGTCAGACAATTTCTCCCTATTTCCAGGTTGAATCTCTCCTTGTTCAGTTTCCATCCGTTATTCCTTGTCTGGCCTACTTCTATTTTTCCTTAGAAATATGACAGGCCTACTACAGTATTATAAGTCTGACCAGGTGGAACCAGAGTTTCTGAGGTTAGAGACAACTGTTTATATAAACTTATCTCAGCCATCTTACCTAGTAGCAGACAGATCAGTTAACCCAGGAAGATAGGAGGAAGAATCTACAAGTTTTAAAATTTAAAGTCTGGAACGTAAATATAGGCTCTGTCCTTTTTGGTTTTCACCGTACCATCAAACGTTGTATTTAAGTCTTATTCCTGTCTACAGTAAATATTCTAATCTAGCTGACTTGTACCTCAGTCTTTTGTCAACTTAAACCAAGAGTGGAATAAAGGTTTAAGTGCCTAGAGAGCCATGATTTACTCCTGAAACCTGGTGCGAAGCTTGACATGGATTATCCATTGGGACTTACTGGCATGATTGCCGTGCACAATTCCAACAACGGAAATAAATTTTAAGTGGTCTCAGGACATCGGATATTAGCATTTAGATGCCAGAGTTCCTGTTGTCACATAATAAGAAATGAAAAATGTCAGGAAATCAATATTTCCTAACAATGGAAGCAAATGTCAGGAATTATCCCATTTGCATCACATTCTAAAGACAGTAATTTTGCAAACCTCAGAGGTATTAGCAATGTTGGGCTTATTTTTTTGCAGCACACATTTTGTGCAATCAAGCTCATTGTGCCAGCCATTTGTTTACAATGGGCCTATCCAACTTGTCATCCGCAAAGCTGAATGCAGCTTTCCTGTATATTATGGCCTGACAGAAGTTCATTGTTGACAACCTGATTTATTTCGCCATCACAGGAAAGCAGCAAAGCTGAGACATTTATTCACATGTGGCTCTGGAGCCGGCATTCACGAAAACAAAGCAATACAGACATGGTTAAGGATTTGAAATGGGCCAGGGCCAAGTCCACTTTTGATTAAAGTTACACACTGGGTGACTTTCGAAGGGGATTTCTCAGTCCAATCCACTTTGCAGAGTTGCATTTGCAAACAGTAAATGCAAGGAGACATGTTCTGGCTTTTGATCCCAAGAAATAGTAGGAAATTAGAACCCACTGAACGAACTGAAAAAGTGTCTTGGATGAGAAGTGAAACATCTTCAGGGAAAAACAAAGAAAGTCGCTTCTTGAAAAAGCATCTTTGGGACAGCCATGACCTGGATGACTGAGAATCTCCATAGACAGTAGGAAAACAGAGCACTAATGATTGACAAGAGTATTGGCTTCCAATAACTCATAAGTAATTTTCTTTTCCACGCCAGTGCCTGAACTCTTGTGCTCGTCTCAAAATTAACAAGGTCTCCACCATTTCATTTTTTCAAATACTTTTGAGAATTAGTTCTCTTCTCTCAGGCTTTCCCTGGCTGTACGTTAGATTGGTAGATTGGTAGATACGTTGACTGGTAGTGTGTTGTCCTCTTTTAATGTTAATTCTGCCTTCTTTTTAAGGATAAGAATGGATTCTAATGATAGAACAATCTCTGTGAAAATGTACTTCTTTTTAAGGAGATTTTTTTGTTGTTGTTGTTCTATCATTGTCTTCATTCTTACGGTGAGCTGGAGCAGGACAGACAACTGAATGGAAATTGATTCCATAAAGATATCAAAACTGATACCCAGCATGATTCTAAGATGGAACAATCTTGCCCAGTACTGAAATGGGAATCTACTGTGTTTACTTAAGATGGGAAAATCCTCTGGTGCATCTCTGGGTTTGGAGGAGTAAGTGTGGATCTCACGCATGTACACCTTAACGGAAGTTAAAAATGAAAGAGAAGTTTAAATAGCTTTGGGGAAGACTTGAAAAATACGTAGGTCATTTGAGGGTGGGTTGGGGAAACTTTTAAGTGAATGAGGGCAAATATAAGTATCTCAGGATAATGTTGCAAGATCCAATGTGGGCCAGTCACTGGTACCAGAGGTTTAGTCTTCTGAATTTGTGGACTGGAGCTCATCATCAGGGAACTTGTCGCTATCAGAATATGTGCTTTGAGCTATTCTACATGTCATATTTATGTGGTGCCTTCCTATTGGTTGGTTGGTGTGTTGATGGCCAGTGATTGACTGTTGTTTCCTTGTGCTGCTAAGTCCTTGGCTCCTAAGTTGGTAATAAATCAGCACTCCTGTTGACTGACAGCAGAAATGATTGAAGCCTGGGAAATGGGCCCCTTGCCAGTCAACAGAAATGCTGATTTACCACCAGTTTGTCATGTACTTAAGAGGCGAGAACTTAGCAGCACAAAAAAAAACAACAGCCAATCGCCAGCCATCAGCACACCAATCAACCAATAGGAAGTCAACACATAAATATGCATTGAATAGCCCAAAGCATATATTCCAGTAGAGAGAAGTTCCCTGAAAATGGGCTCCAGTACAAGTTGGAAAGCTCAGAAGACTAAACCACTGGTCCTGGTGGTTGACCAGATTGAAAGTCTAAGCATTTGGAAGGAAGAGTTGAATATTTCAGATGTTTTCTTTGGCTATAGGCCTGGAAGCCTCCCCTTTGCAGAAACTTAAAGTAGTGGAAAATGGCCAGGCTCTCATTTGTCTGAACATGCCTTTGCTTCCAGTCACGTTCATGAAACTTATCTCTGATCAGGATCATGGGATTTGAGGTAATCATAAATAGTTTAAATAATTATTGATGCTTTTGCAAAACTGGCACTACTTCAGACAAGCCTTGCCTATTCACTGTGGCTGCTGCGCTCCCTCTTAATGTGTATATTCTCAAAGAACAGAATGTTAGAAATTAGTGATGTACAGGAAAACGGCCTACCCACCCCTATTTTTGGAATATTAAATTCATTAAATTGAATGGCAAAGGATTAAAATTCTTCCTGGTTTTCCACGCTTCCATTTTTCCCCCCTTCTGTTCAGTTATGTCCAATTCTTGGAGATTGCCTGGATAAATCCCTAGAGTTTTCTTGGCAAGACTTTTCAGAAGTGATTTGCCATTGACTTTTTTCCTAGGGCTGAGAATGGCTGACTGGCTCAAGGTCACTCAGCTGGCTTTGTGCCTAAGGCAGAACTAGAACTCATGGTCTCCCAGTTTTTAGCCTGTTATATTAACCACTACGCATTGGAAAAAGTCAATGGCAAATCATTTCTGTACTATTGCCTATAAAATTTCTGTCTCTGTCATACAGATACACGCAACCACATACACAAATGAATGCCTACCAATGCATATGAGATTTGGCTTCTCATTTTGACCTTTATCAACTGCAAAGAATGGGGTAAATGAAATAAATGTAAAAATCAAAAGGTCTAATTATTCTCCAAGAAGGAAAAGATTGATACTTATTAAAAAGCATGATTTGAGTTAGAGAAAAACTTCTGATAAGTCTTCCTATGTTCTTAAAATTAAATCTCAAGTAGAATTGGAAAAAAGACACCCCGCAGTGTGGGAAATTAGCTTTGGGGATACTGCTAATTGTGAACATATTCTCCCCCATAGTGTGGACCCCATCAATATTTTTACACCTTTTGAAGGCCCCCTACTGTACATGTTTGGAGTAAGAGAAATTTTTGATTGACTGTTCTTTCTTGTCTGAAAATAAATATCTTGTGCTGTAGAATATCCCAAAGAAATATTACCCAGGGTGAATAGTTACAATGATGAAACATAATACTTTCTTTCTTTTAATATCAATGCAATAACTTGTCAATTATTGAAAATTCAGAAACATAGAAATGTATTGAACCTAGAAAGCACACACAATTTAATGAAGAGAAGGGAAGGGAAGGAAAGGGAAAG
>JANHFL010003648.1:68374-79811 GCA_032468155.1 Oxyrhabdium leporinum | reverse complement strand
AGGAGAGAGGGAGAGAAGTAGAGAGACAGACAGAGACAGAGACAAGCTCTCTCTCTCTCTCTCTCTCTCTGTATATGTGTGTTTGTGTGAATATATATGTGCAAATATATATATATATTGAATACATATATTCATGCACACACACACACACACACACACACACACACACACACATAATTGCACAATGCCAAAGTGCTCCATAGAACTGTCCTGCTTCTGATTTCAATTATACATTCACACACTTGGTATGGAAATTAGCAGTTTACTCAAGGAGATAACAGCAGACAAGGAATGCAAACCAAAATAGGAATGGGGGGGGGGACCGGACGGACAACCCACCTTTCCAGAATTTTTTTTTTTTTTAAATGGAAGCAGGCAGTGAAAGTAAGGGTTGTTTTCTTATCATTACAATGAAAATTGGAAAGCTTAGAAAAGTAAGCTACCTTTTCCATTGTTAAATATGTTGTCTGTGTATTTGTGCACAGTAAAACACCATTAATATTAATGATGTAATTTTAGATGCTTGGTAGGAATGTAATGTTGCTAATATTTATTTAAATATATTCTACTTCATAGCATGCTATGGGAGAAGCTCTTCTGTTTTCATTTATGATTTCAGCAGAACATGGCTAATAATGGTATCTAAGAAGTGAGACTGACAATTTGTTTTTGATCTAGCGATCATTCAATCAGACCTTCCTGTTTAAATGATTCTTACATTATGTTGTAAACCTTCAGGAGAAGGTAACCAACCATGCACTGCATAGTACTGAATTGTAAGCATCTTGATTGACATAAATGTGTGCAATAAATAAGTTTGTTATGCTAGGGTGTTAGTTTCACCATTGCTTTTGTTTTTCCTAAGACTGCAGTTATGTTCTTCTTTTTTTGAAAAACGATGGAACTCCTTTCTAAATGTGTTATGATTATAGGTATGGACAATTTATAACAATCTGATTAATTTTAAACATAATTTGTCCTAAATTTAAAAATATAATGATTAGAGATCTTGTACTTCCTATTCTGGAAAGAATTATCTGTTTCAACTTACTCCTTGGGAAGAAAAAGAAGGAGGGGAAAAAAAGACTTTCAAAGAGGGGGGGGAAAAGCAAAATAAAGAGAATAGATGTCCTCACCCAGTTTTGGCTTTGGTCTAGTTCAGTCTTTGCTTGACCTCTGTTGACAGCTGTACTATAAGATCTCTGCGGATGAACACCCACCCACCCACCCACCCCCAAAAAAACCATTCACAGAGCAGAGAAAGAAATTACCCAAAGATATATCCGAACAGATGTGGAAATCTTTGATAATGTGTAGATTTTACTCAGTGATTTCCCTGTGTACTGTTCTTTTTCTTCTTCCAATTTAAGTGCATTTATCTGACTTACTATCACATTATTTTTTCTAGTGACTCTACTGGGTATTTGCCTTAAACGCCTGAGCTTCTAATGCTGGAACTGACATTTAAATTCCTCAAGACAATCAATTGGCTCAGACAAGGAGACTATTGAGAAGCAAAGTTAATTCACAACTGTCAGCTTTCCAAGGCAGAGCAAACTTGGATACCAGAGACATACAAGCTACTACATTCATTGTAAAGATTATGTGACAGAAGCCTGCAGGTCTGAATGCACTTCCTCTTTCCTCCCTTTTATCTTCTTGAGAAGTAGGGAGAGTCATATTTCAGATACTTTGCTTCTCAAAGTACATTTCTGCTCTAGACCCAAATTTCTTTTATCTGGCCATTAGCTTGGTTGTGGTTCTTCTTCCTATTCCTCAAGGTTATTTCTTATGCTGATTACAGTGATAAAATATCTGTCCTGCCTGTGATCTTTAAGACATTAGTCAGAGAATGGATTCTTGATATATTTTGACTTCTATTGAGTTTAACATCCTTAGTAGGCTTGGTTGAAGCCACGTGGCCTTCCATTTTACTGAGCCAGTTTTCATTCACATGTGCCAGGTCAGTTTAATCATTCAGCATTAAATACTCACAAATACATATTTAATGATCATCAGAAATGTATTGATTAAGTGATGAACCACAAGGAATAAATTACATGTGTCCTTTCCCCCACCCCTGTCATTAACAACTATTGTCCTTTGGAATTGAAGTAGCAGCTTCCTGCCAGTAAAATTATACTTGATCCAAAATTAAGCTCTGCACAAATTCTTACAACAGTTGCATTATATTAGCCAATAATTATATTTTCCCCTTAATATAGTCACTGATGAATAACAAGCAAAGAATGACCATCCAATAAAAATAAACATCCCAAAATTTCAGTAGTTACTCTGTATACCAGTTGATCATTCACAATGAAGATGATTTAGAAAGGCTTTCTATACATCTTCTCTGCCTAGCTGTTTACATAATATGGTAGCAACTACAAGTATTTAATGTAATGCCAACCCATCAACATTTTCTTTGTACTGGCAACCACAAAATTTGACTGAAAGACTGATCTAGGGAGGAAGGGACAACTTAACTTCTCTCCCTTGTTCTTTGCTCAACCCAAATTGTACTTTGAAGATTATTTTAGGAAATGAATGAATTAATGCCTCTAAAAGATCAGTTGAACTGACATGTTTTTATTTACTTAATTAGAACATTTATTTAGCTACCCATCTTATAACTAACTCTGGGCAATTCCCAAGCCAAAGTTAAAGTCATGTGAAAGCCTTATTAAAACTGTGAAACAAAAGACATTAAAATGTTAAAAAATTCATTATTATTAAAATGAACATTAGAGTTAAAATGTTCCTTCCATTGAAAAATGTCAGTATCTAATGAAGGTCCCAGTTCTTAAAATATTGTCATGTGATTTCTATTCAGAGGATATTTATTGCAAAATAACATGTTGTTTTGGAGCAAAATAAACTTAAAAATAATATTTTGGTTGAAAGTTACAAACAGATACAAAAATGTAGTCCTTCTGTTTTCCTCTCTACAGTCTGCTTTAATGCCATCTGCTTTCTACTTTTATAGTCTCAGCTAGAAGGAGTTTGTGTTGAATGTAATGAATTAAATGATCTCTCGCAGCAATATGTTGGACCAGAGTAATGTTGCACTGCATACTCTCAAGAGAAAAAAAAATAGAGGAATAAAATATTAACAATAGAAAAAGAAAAACCAAAATAAAAGGGTTAAAATACTAGTGTCAAAAATATATCACATTAACTAAGACAGGCCTGATGTATAGTGAATATGCAAACATGACACAGACTTGGTCTGAGTGTGGCTTGGGTGTATTCATGCAGAAACAGACAAATGAGACAATAATGGAAATGATAAGTCCATAATGATTTTGCACTGCAGAATTGAAGGTATATATAACTTAGTGCCTCTATATCAGGGGTGTCAAACTCAATTTCATTAAGGGTCACATGAGGGCTGTGGTTGATCTTTGGGGGCCAAGCAGGCATGGCTGACTTAGTGGGTGTGGCCAACTGGGTGGGCATGGTCAGCTTGACGCCACTCCCTGAACTGCTGGTATGTTTCCTCTTTGTATTTGGTAGACCAGGCCGAAGCGACGTTGGCCCAATGTTTCCTCTTCACACTGGCTAGACTGGGCCAAAGCAACGCTGGACTGATGTTTCCTCTTCTCATTGATGTGTCCTCTTCGCCTTTGAGCTCGCATTCAGAATTTCTCCATAAAATCACTTCTGCTCTTTTTGTACACAGTGTTCAACTTCAAAGAAGTGCCCTTCTTGTATGGTACAGAAAAAAAAATGTGTAAGAATTGAAGTTTATCTGCTACTTGAGATAAATCATTTTGCGCCATGATTTCTAAAGAAGCGACGTGGGCTGGCCCCTTACATTTCCCAGGATGGCCCTGTGGGCTGGATCTGACCACATTGTGGGCTGGATCTGGCCTGCAAGCCTTGTGTTTGACACCCCTGTTCTATATTCTGTTCTAAATGCCATTGATTTCATGCATGGCACATGGAAAGTTTCACAGCTTCCTGATGAGTGTTTGCATGATGTTTATTTACAGCTGTTTCTTTCTTACATTTATGCTTCACATTTTAAGATGGTTGTAGAACATATAATATGTGAATTGGTGAAAAAAAATACAATTATTTCAAGTTTATTATGGTTTCCTTCTGCTTCATTTCGTATTGTGAAATTAACCAATATAGGAAACCTAAGAACAACAACAAAAACTGCATGATAAATAAGCAAAGTAAATATTTAGCAGGAGATAAACGGATCTTGCACTCAAAATTTCTCCATAAAATCACTTCTGCTATTTTTGTACTTAGTGTTCAACTTCAAAGAGGTGCCCTTCTTGTATGGTACAGAAAAAAATGTGTAAGAATTGAAGTTTATCTGTTACTTGAGAGAAATCATTTGTGCCATGATTTCTAAAGAGTTTCAAGTCATTTTTTTTCCAGAAGTCAAAAGTAATGGGAAGTTGCTTTCTATAAGCTGTTTTGAAGTCCAAACTTAACAACGTCTTCAAATTTAAAGTGTGAATAATTAATATATTTTCTTCTTCCAAGCATCCTTTTCTTATAGAAAAACTTGGTTTGTGAAGAACATGTTTTGGGTAAAACCATACCAACACTCTGACAGGCTGATCAGTCTTATTCTTATCCCTGACATCAAAACTAGTAGGGAAACAAGACTGAAGTAAAAAATAATTGATAATTTTCTGTTTCTGTACAAATCTGGCTTCCATTGCTAATTTGACTGTAACACTAATTATCTCTTTTTCTTCCACCCACCCACTCACACCCACCCACCCAGATACACATGCACACTTTATAGCAATATAGAAAAGTATACTTGCATCACATTGGCAGTAATATATGAATATCTTCCAGTCAAAGTCAATGGATCAGTATAAGCAGTTTATTTTACTGCAAGTATGCATAAAGTTAACCAAGGATAAACATTCTACTCAGTGATTGCCTCTACTGCGACAAAATATTGTGTCTAGAGGTCAGAAGCAAAGTGAACATGTGTTTAATATGCCAGATAATGGTTAATGTGGGTTATGTTAAAACAAACCAAGATAAACCACTTATGTACCGTTGCCAAGAAAAATACTTTGATATGCCTATGCACTCACCACCAAATCAGTTTAGCTCAAGAAATCCTGCCAATGGCCATCCAATTAGTCTTCTTTCTGTAATTAGTAAACGTTCTGCTAGATATGTCTGCCACAAATTACATCATGGGACATATTCCAAGAACATTATTATGCCTAAACAGACAGATTTTAGGGAGGAACATTCAATGATAAATCAGTGCTTAATATTACATCATTTGGTGAAGAAATACTACAGACTTCCAAATGGAGTTCTTTTTGTTGCATTTATTGATTTAACAGTGTCCTATGACTCCATTCTCAAGAAAAAAATATTGGAGAAAACCAGATAATTCATAGATTGACAATTTTCTTTTTAACTTGATTATTCAGTTACACTCTAATACCATTTTGGAGGCTAAAAGCACTAATTCTGGTGATATAACAGGGCTTATCCCTACTCATAATGGGGTTAAACAAGGATATTTACTAGTCTCCCTACCATAGAATCTTTTGCCAATCCAAACTTCCATTCTTCATCTCCTGACCATCTTCTGTATGCAGCTATCCTTTTCAAAAATTGGGCTATGCAGAGGTCTCAAGGAGCTTTGGGGGCATGTGACAGAGATTGCTTTGAAATAAACTTCACACACACACACAAAAAGCTTTGGTATTTTTTAAGAAGATACTCTAATAATTCATCAAACTGTACAGTTAATGGCAGGCCTTTGACCAGAAGAAATCATTTCAATATCCAATCAGTTTCAGTCCTCCACATGCTGGGGTCATCAAACAAAGTTATTTATGGAAGTTCAAAACTTTTAACCATCAACAAATTTGAAGGGAAAACAATTTTGTTGCCTCAGCAACAGAACTACACAAGGCCAAAATCCTTGGCATGCTGTAATATGGACCTCAGATGTATGTTTATAAAAACTTCTTGATCCTTGAAACAGAATTCTTTGTTAAAAAAAATCTTAAAATCAATAGCAGGCATTCCATATTTTACTTCTAGTGCAAGACACAGATTAGAACTAGGCTGTATCTCACAGGCAAGGTTATATTCTCTAATATGCTGGGTGAAACAAATCTTCTGGAAAGCCCATTGATTTTTCTGTATGATATAGATAATTCTATTCTGGAAAAAAGCAAATCAACCAAGATCTGAGATGGTGTGGGATGTCAATGCCAGCCCTAGTTGCTTTAGACCTAGAAAAATCCCTATTACAATTCAGGAAGAGGTTATGGCACTTAGCTACTCAGGTCGACAGAGTCAATGTTTTCTATCTATCATACAGACAAATTGTTCTCCTTCCTAACCTCTCCCTAATGACTTCTGCTAAGTTAACTATTAAGATTCTGTATGCCTTACACAGAAGGGTCTTCTGCTGAGACAATGTAGATACTAAGATGACAGCCGCTTAATATGCCAATCCTCCATATAAAGTCTGAATATGCATATGCCCAAATACCAAAGCTAAGTCTGCTTTACACATTCACCAAATTCCCACTATTTAAACACTGGTGATCAGAGCTAATATAGCTACTTTTTAGTCTGACAAACTCAACTCGTGATGAGATTGATGTATTCTTATCAAATGACCAATATCCAGGGGTTATTAAAGTACTGGTAGTAGCAAATGTTCTATTTATAAGCTTAGTTTATAGAAACAATTTGGTCCTATCAGCAAAGTGTTAACTTTATAGGGTCTTTTTCTTGTACATATGCATATGCTATACAAAATATACAAAATATATACAAAATATAGTTACTTATGCCTGCATTAATCATGTGGCTTATTTTTAAATTCTATGACTTGGTCTGGGTTATAAATACAAACCTCCATTGGTGCTGATAACAGAATATTTATAACTCAGGGTTGAAATGGAGGGGTGGGGGGGTTGGTGCTCCCTGAACTTGGTTGGTTTCTTGCAGACATTTCATTACTCAAACTTGGTAACATCATCACTGCACTGATGATGTCACAAGTTTAGATAATGAAACATCTGCGAGAAACAGTCAAGCTCAGAGAGCACCAAGGATCCCTCAAACCCAAGCCTTTACAGGCGCTTCTCCCATCCCCACCTCACCCACAGATGCATTTTACAATACAACATTCATTGTGGTTCATCATCAAAGGCTGTATATATAAAACAATCTTCCCAATCTGACAGTTCTAAACATTTAGAATCTAAACATTTCTTACACTTCTGATGCTTGAGTTCTACTCTCCCCGTAGAACTTAAGCATCTAGACAGTAACATCTAGTTTACACCCAAAGAGGAATAGAGACATGGTCTTAAAACGTTTACTTTAAAACTATGTAAGATTCAGGTACACCAGTCAGTAGCACTGGAAAAAAAAAGCTGGCCTTTGAGAAGAGGTTTATATTGCATGCATATTAAATATGATTGTGCAGAAAAATGCAGGTATTTCAGCATTCGAAGGCAGCTTGGATACAGTTAGTGATCAAGAACCTGTCCTTATTGCTTATCTTATTTTGAATGCTTTATTTGTTTTGAGTTTGTTTTATTCTGCATTTGACTGAAACGATTGTGAGTTTTTCGATGAATCTTTTGGATGTGATATTGAGGTCAATGAGGATAGCATAACAATATTGGACCAGAAAGAGTCCAGCAACATTTGGTGAGGGAGCTTTCCAAAGAATCTCTGATTTACTGAATGGGTTTCAAAGCTTTCCAGTCACCCAGAAAATATAACGACAAAATGTGCGCAGTGAACATTCTGGCTGTGCACACATAGGGATTCTCTTGTACCACACAATGGTATGAAGTAGCAGGATTTCATCTAGACACAATAAAATAATATGCAGTAAGCTGAATCATTCATACACACACACACACACACACACACACATACGTGTGTGCGTGTGTGTGTGTATGTATGTATGTGTGTGGTTGTGTGTGTATCTCAGTGAACCTATTTTTTCAACATATGATTAATATATATATAGTAATACATTTTTAAAAGAAAATTATTGCTTTAGGACAGTTTTATTTGGTATATATTTTGTCGTCTTTAGAAATATTAACACAAAGTATAAGAACCTTGTCTGAGATTTTCTCACAGGTTGTTGTTGTGGGAAAAATAGGAGGAGGAAGGTATGTTGGATATGTTTGCTGCATTATTTGTAAAAAATAAGGGTGGTTTAGAAGAAAGGAAGGAAGGAAGGAAGGAAGGAAGAAAGGAAGGAGGGAAGGAGGGAAGGAAGGAAGGAAGGAAGGAAGGAGGGAAGGAAGGAAGGAAGAAAGGAAGGAAGGAAGGATCACACTCTTCAGTGGGGGCAGGTTTTGCAGCTTGCGTTTGGGTTCAAAAGTTCTGATCTTTGGCTGATTTCCTAGCATTCCTCCAAGGTGGTCTTCTGGGCCTGATCCCAACAGCTTTCAACCCATGGAGCCTCACTTGAGCGTAGAATGCAGAATAGAGTAGGTGTGTGGAACATGGGCCTAGTGAAGCTAGCTGGGGAATTCTGGGAATCGAAGTCCATCCATGCCAGCTGGGGAATTCTGGGAATTGAAGTCCACAAGTTTTAAAGTTGCCAAGTTTGGAAAGCCCTGGTTTTAAAGTGTTACAAGTGGATTAGAGTTTCCTTCCCCCCCACCACTTTATTTTGTAAAATTCCTCCCCATCCCTGGATTATCTGGCCTGCCAGTTTCCATCAGAACAAAACCCTGAAAAACGAACCCCAGGGGGGTCTCTTACCTTGGCGTTGGGGCTGGCTTTCTTGAACACTCTGCAAAATAAAAGGATGAAAAAAAGTTGAGTTGAGCAGGATACATCCTGCCCGAATTCAAAAGCTGTTACCCGCCACGTCAGGGACCCCCGATGCCCCCCATGCGAGAAATCCTAGGCATACCTTTACTTTATGAATTCATTACACAAATGTATATACTGCCTAAATCATACCTAAATGGCTCCAAAAGGCTTACAGTATTATAAATCCACAGTATTCTCGACTTCTGACCGCAACTGAGCCCGAAACCTATGTTGTTAAGCGAGACGTTTGTTAAGCGAGGCTTGCCCCATTTTTGCGACTTTTCTGGCCACAGTTGCTAAGGGAGTCACTGCGGTTGTTAAGTGAATCTGGCTTCCCCACTGACTATGCTTGTCAGAAGGTCGCAAAAAGGGGATCACGGGACCCCGGGACACTGCGGCCGTCATAAATATGAATCAGTGGCCAAGCATCTGAATTTTGATCATATGAGCATGGGTCGTAAGTGTGAGAAATGGTTATAAGTCACTTTTTTTTCCACAGATGTTGTAACTTTGAATAGTCACAAAACGAACTGTTATAAGTCAAGGACTACTTGTAACAGACTAACAGAGCTGGAAGGGACCTTGGAGGTCCTCTAGTCCAACCCCCTGCTCCAGCAGGAGACCCTACACCATTTCAGACAAATGGCTGTCCAGCCTCTTCTTAAAAACCTCCAGTGTTGGGGCACCCACAGCTTCTGGTGGCAAGCAGTTCCACCGGTTAATTGTTCTGTCAGGAAATTTCTTCACAACATCCTTGGGCCGAAAAACTAGCCCATGTGGCACTGCCCGCTTGGCCTGGATTCGGCATTTTCATACTTGCAAGCCTCTGCCAGAGGTTGAGAGGAAACAAAATGGACTCCGAGCTTTCCAAAATGGAACAAAAGAAAGGGATGCTGCAAAGTGCAGGTCCATTAAATAAAAGAATAATAAGAATGAATTATTAAAGATTAATTCCTACCACGGATGTATACAGGAAGCTGTAAAGTGTTTGGGGGGAGTGGGGGGTGGGAATCTTAATTTGTCCAGTCTAACGAAGAGAAGGACCAGGGGCGACATGAGAGCAGTCTTGCAATCTCTCAGGGGCAGCCCCAGAGAAGAGGAGGTCAAGCTATTCTCCAAAGCCCCTGAGAGGGCAGGACAGGAAGCAAGGGGTGGAAACTCATCCAGGAGAGAAGCAACCCTGGAAGGAAGGAGGAACTTCCTGATAATTAGAACAATTTAATTGGTGGAACGACTTGCCCCCCCCCCCCACAAAGTTGTGGGTGTTCCATCACTGGAGGCTTTCAAGAAGAGACCCCCTGTCTGGAATGGGATAGGGTCTCTTGCTTAAGCAGGGGGCTGGACTAGAAGACCTCCAAAGTCCCTTCCAACTCTGTATTCTATTCCTATTCCTATTCTATTTCCTATCCTATCCTATCCTATCCTATCCTATCCTATCCTATTCTATTCCCTATTCTAATTCTAATTCTAATTCTAGTTCTAATTGTAATTCTATTCTATTCTATTCTATTCTATTCTATTTCTATTTCTATTTCTATTTCTATTTCTATTTCTATTTCTATTTCTACTCCATTCCACTCCACTCCACTCCACTCCACTCCACTCCATTCCATTCCATTCGATTCTATGATCAAAATTCAGCAGCTTGGCAACTGCTTCATATTTATGACAGTTGAAGTGTCCTGGACCTTCTGACCAGCAAAGTCAATGGGGGAGCCAGATTCACTTAACAACCGTATTACTAATTTAACATCTGCAATAATTCACTTAACCACTGAGGCAAGACAGTTTGTAAAAGGGGGCAAAATTCACTTAACAAGTGTCTCACTCAGCAACAGAAACTTTGGGCTCTGTTGTAGTCAATAAGTCGAGGACTGCCTGTAGTCATTTCATTACCCAACTCGATAACGTCATCAGTGATGCTCTGCAAGGCAACCACCAAGCTCGGAGACCACCAAGGAGTCCACGGTTCGAGATCCCCGCCTGGAATAGAATAGAACACCCACGGAAGAGAGGCACCACTCACTTTTGCATTGTCCTTGGTACATGACCTCCAAGTCAGGCTGCCCTTTGCATTTGGCCATGAGAAGCTCACATTCATCCTGGTACGTAAAGCCGTTGGAGCCGCATACTTGAAGCTTCCTGGGAAGGTTGGAGCAATCTGGAGCACAGACACACTGCGGGCGTCTATGCTTCATTTTGCAAACCTTGCCTGCTCCACAGTCCACCCCTTCGCAGGACTCTGAGTGAAGATATTAAGAAAAAGAGTCAGCCCAGAAGTATAAATCAGGGTGCATCTCACAAAGTGGAAAAAGGCAAATCATTTGTGTTGCTTTCTTTATAAATAATATTCCTTTATAAATTATAATACAATAAATTATAATATAATATTCTATTATAGATAATATTCCTTCTGTGTCAAATCACACTTAGCCAATAAAGAATATTCTATTCTATATTTATATTCTATATTCTATATTCTATTCTATTCTATTCTATTCTATTCTATTCTATTCCATTCCATTCCATTCCATTCCATTCTATATTTTATTCTACATTCTACGTTCTATTCTATCTTCTATCTTATTTCTATCTTCTCTTCCCTTCCCTTCCCTTCCCTTCC